>JARNGD010000122.1:0-119250 GCA_031001845.1 Achaetomiella virescens
CAACCAGCGCGGCGCCAACACAAGGCTGGGTACCCGCCATGAGCCAGAGCCGCATTTCTCGGGCGCCGGCAGCGACGGCGCCCCGGCGGCGGACGACCATATCCACGACCGCCGGCGCGAGGACCAGGGCGACTCGCTCATGAAGTACGCCATGCTGCTCGCGGACTCTGGCACCAACAAGGGGCAAACAACCACCAGTTCGAGAACATCGTCAAGGGCATCATCGAGGGCGAGACCCGCGTGCTGGTGTCCAGTATGACCATGGAGGAGATCTTCACCGAGCGCGAGGTGTTCAAGCGTCGAATTTTCCGCAATATCCAGAGCGAGCTCGATCAGTTCGCGGTCTCAAGATCTACAATGCCAATGTGCGTACAATAGTTTTTCCTTTTGTATCTAATCATTCCGAGCATCATCATGTCTCGAGGTTCTGGCGTTATGGGGGGATAGGGTCGCCTAGACATCACTTTGACCTCTGGACTCCCCCTTTCCGCCTGCACACGCTCACACGGCTCAAAATAACTCAGAATTTGACCTGCAAATTGCTAACCTCGCCCGCAGGTCAAAGAACTCAAGGACGCGCCCAACTCGGTCTACTTCGAATCCCTCTCGCGCAAGGCGCACGAAGGGGCCACCAACCAAGCGCGCATCGATGTGGCCGAGGCGCAGCTGCGCGGCAACGTCGGCGAGGCCAAGCGCAAGGGCGAGCAGGAGCGCGAGATTGCCAAAATCCACGCCGAGACGGCCGTGCAGAAGACGGAGCGCGACATCGAGCGCGCCAGTGCCGAAGCTGTGCTCGCCACGCGCAAGACGGAGCTCAACCGCGATGTCGAGATCGCGCGCATCACCGCCACGCGCAAGACGGAGGCCAGGACGAGGACCTCAAGCGCGAGGTGCAGATCAAGCGCGCCGCCGCCGAGATGGAGCGCCTGAGGGCCAGCGACGTCGTCAAGGCGACCATTGCGAGGGAGAGCAAGCAGCAGGCGGCGGACGCCAAGGCGTACGAGATCGAGGCCGAGGCCAAGGCCAACTTTGAGAAGCAAAAGCAGAACGCCGAGGCGGGCGTGTACAAGGTCAAGATCGACACGGACGCGGCCGCGTACAAGACCAAGCAGGACCCGAGGCGTGGAGCTATGCCGCCGTCAAGAATGCCGACGCCAACCTGCAGAAGAAGCTCAAGGAGCCGAGGGGCTCGAGGCCATGGCCAATGCCTACGCCAAGATGAGCCAGGCCTTTGGTGGCCCGGCTGGGCTGCTGCAGTACATGATGATCGAGAAGGGCACGTACGTGGAGCTGGCCAAGGCCAACGCCGAAGCCATTCGCGGCCTGCAGCCCAAGATCAGCGTCTGGAATACGGGTGCCGAGGCCGGCGTTGGTGGTGCCGATGGCGGCATGGGCAACCAGAGCAGCGTGGCCACCATGAGGAACATCTACCAGATGCTGCCGCCGCTGATGACGACCATCAACGAGCAGACGGGCATCACTCTGCCCGAGTGGCAGTTTGGTCGCCTGGCCGGACAGATGTCGCAGCTGGAGCGCAGCGACGAGAGGCCCAACGGCAAGCAATGAGAGCGTGGGACGAGAGAGGCCGTCTCAAGGCGGTCGTGGTATCGGGGAGGGAGGGGCGTTATGTGATGCTAGGGAGGAGTGCTAAGCTGACTCGGTCACTTTTGTGTTTTCTTTTGTCACAACCGTGTTTTACAGTTTGCGGATGGGAGCTTCCTGCGCTCATTTGGTGGACGGCGTTCAGGGGAGGTTTTGAGACATACCCAGCGGCGCTCAGTTGGCTTTTGTCCTTTGCAAACGTAATAATATCTCAAACATCAGCGCCTCAGAATACCATAGCCGTAATTCCCTTGTGTTTGTAGACATTGCCCTCATTCCTAGTCTGACCGGTTGGTATTTTCGTTGCGGCCAGCTCACATCTTCTGACTGGCCTGCCCGTGGCCCTTGATGCTGGCCTCAGTACTACTGGTGTGCTTGGCTTCCTCCTGCTTTTTGGCCGCCCTCTCCTTTGCCATCTGCTTCCTGAATGGTGTTAGCATCGTCTCCTGGGCAGGCAACCGAGGAGCACACACTCTTTCACCCTGATCCATTGGTCTTCCAGTGCCTTCTCGCGGTCCGAGAGCGGATTCGGTTTCATTATGTAGTTTCAAATTGGCAAAGCGCAGATTGTGAGGCAAAGTATGGTTTTTGGTATCCGTCGTACTAGAGAGCTGTTCAAGAACAACCCGATGTTCAATATCGAAGGATTGGAGTGCGCAAGCTTGGTGTTGCCGTCAGGAGATCAACCTCGTAAACGAGGGGGACTGGTGACGTCAGCGCAGAGACCGTGATACGCCCGAACTAATCCCTAGCCCGCGAGGACGGTAGCCAGCCATCTCTTGAGACTATAGGTTCTTTCACTCTCTCTTTTCTATTTCCTCAACCATTATCTTATTTCTTCGTTCCATGCACTCCTCTCATTCTCTTGTCCTTTATTTTTATTTTTATTTTTGATTGTTAACATCGACTCCTCATGTTGCTTCCTTTTCTTATTCGCTGCTTCCTCTTCATCGTCTTCTTTCTCTTCTTCCTCTTACTTTATAAAGATAATCCAAGTTCCTAACTAAAGACGTGACCATTGTGGAAGTAGGAGGTTGGGCACCTTTTTGCCCATAAAAGTTCCGTGTCTGCTCAGAAGGATCCAGAATTGGTAGCTAGGGGAAATTTCTCAAAGATCGCGATTGCCCTTTGCGCTTTAGGAATGCCACGGGTGAACTTGTCTGCGTGGTCCGTCCCTCCCCCGTCGGCGTCGCTCGCCGCGGTTGGGCCACTCATCAACTCGCCAGCTGACGCATCCCCGAACCACCACGCAATCACCGTCCTCGCGACCCGCGCATTTATCCCCAGCCCCGACCATCAACTTGATATCTGTCTTCGGCACACGCGCGACCCGTGAAACACCCAGTCGCAGCACTCCACAACCATGGTGTCCACGCGCGGAGGGCCCTGGGTCGGACCCGGGGTCGAGCCCGAGGACAACCGGGTCGAACACCCCTTTACTATCGAAATTGCCGACGCCAATGACAAGAAAAAGATAGAGCGCCGGCGCACCGAAAACGGCGAGAAAGATGACCAACCCATAGAGTCAGCCTGCAGATGTCTCCCTTTGCGCCCTGCGGCAAGTTCAAGACACACGAGACAATAGATCTCTTCTACCGAGTCCATCCGGCGAGCAAATAGACAGACATGACAAGATACAACAGTTTTCTTCGTTAAGATCAATGGCTTCTATTGTACGCACCGGTTCCGGAACACATGAAATTCAACCTCTATCGCACAGTTAATGGGGTCAAGTATTTTAACGAGAGCTACATCCACGTCGCGAATTACTCTAGTATTTGAGCGGCAGAAGGCCGTTAACAACAACGACCCGTTGCAGCGGAGGAAGAAGTCGGAGGGTGACCGGGTTGCCCGCATTCTAGAGATCCGCGCAAGCGACGAGCACCACGTATATGCGCGTGTCTACGGGATGTACTGGCCTGATGAGCTCCCGCAAGCGACGCACGACGGCAGGAAGACGGCCCAGGGCCGCCAACCGTACCACGGCATGAACGAGTTGATCGCATCTAATCACAGTAAGCAAGCCCTGCGGCTACAGCACAGCGAGCGCTTGACTCAATTTGCGTTGGTGTAGTGGATATTATCAACGTGGTGAGCGTCACATCACAAGCGCAAGTGAAGCAAATGGTACGAAGAGAATGGTGAGGAAAACACAACACGCGTTGTACTGGAGGCAGGCGTTTGACGTGAGGACATATGAGCTTTCGGTATGCAGCTGACCTCAGCCTTGCTTCCGTCGTTGAGTCATCACACTGATTCCACTTTCTCCTAGTCAGTCGAGCTCGTCTGTCCTTGCAACACCACCCGGGACCCCGACAACATGCTACTCGGGTGCCCCTGGGGTCTTTTCCCGACTCGTCAAGGCCGCGGCTCGGCCCCTCGGCATGCGGCCGGGCCGTCTCCGGTGTGTTAGTGGAGTGATCACCCGCCCGGTGAGAGCAACCCTGTCTGATATAAATAGAAACTCTGGCAGAGGACATACCATGCTCGAGACCAAATGTACGGGGCGTTCTTTTAGCATGTGGGGACACTTGACATTGGTTAAAGGGACGGTCTGCATCCCTAGACGAGTGATGTTTTTTTCACACCAGCGTCACGCTTCACAACAGCTTGAGATCCGAGATCCCAAAAGTTGCCCAGGATGGACCTTGAAGACATTACCTACTCCCGCGAGGCGACGATTGCTGCCATAACCGACTACTACACCTTCCTCACCCGGATGTACCTGAAGGAGTCCCATGTCGTCTACCCCCTGCCGGGGCTGGCCGTCCATAGTCAACGCCAACCCCACCACGCTGCGATCCCTGGGCAAGTCGGACGAGGTCCTGGCGCTGCTGGCCCACTTACCGTACATCCGCCACCCTATCGTTGGCCTCTCGGAAGAGGCCGCGGAAGTTGCCCCTGACAGCACCGTCGCCGACTGGTCACACCTTATCCCGCTATCTCTCCCGACGGCAACCCTTACGGGGTCGAATCGCTGCGCATCCTCACCGAGGGTGCATTTGCCTATATATCGCCCCCACATGTCGTCGGCTTGATTCGTAGTCTCTACGAAGCGATGGTGCTCGACACGGAGCTTGGCATTATTCACTGGCAAGACTGCCCCGGCAGGATTAACTGGGGGGACCGTTGCAAAATCAGTGTCGATTAGGACTTGGACGACGAGGTGCCCCAGGAAGAGGCAGACTGGCGCCATGACGCACCCGCCTGGGAAATCTCCGACTTCTTCGAGGTCCTCAAGGAGCAGTTCATACAACTAAATTGGATTCCCATCAGTCATTTCGCCGTACGGGACGCGGCGGACGACTGGGACCACGAGAAAGGCATGATGTCCATGCTGCAGGACATCTATCGGCAACATGGCTGGCCTGACTTGGCCGTCTACCGCAAGTCCGACTGCCTGAAGGCTGTGCAGAAGGCCATGGCCGAAAAGTACCCTGAGTCATGTTGTTACCGAGGGGACGCTTAATCAGGCGCTTGCTCATATTTCCGGGGACATTGGAAGGTTCCTTTCGTATACTAGAGTCATCATGTACAGCCGAGGCAGGAAATCGAGTACTACTTTAGCGACTTGATGCATATGAAGCTGTTGGGTCTGTGAGCCGTATCCATGATTGCAACGAATGTGCCCCACTTGACAGCCCCTGTTGCTGCAGGTACTTCTCCAGTGAACCACACTCCGAACCCTTGATCTTCCGCGGCTATCTTGCCCCCTACATTACCAGTACATAGTCTTCGGTTCAATAGTCCTTCCGCTCGGCACCGTTCCAGTGTCCCATCTCGTCCTCCAGTCCTCCTCTTTCTGTTTTCTCTTGTCTCTGGCCATTTCTGTGGTAGCCAAGATGAAGCCCGCCTACGTCTTCCTCCTCTTGGCGGCCACTGTGGTGCACGGGGCGATCAACCTGGATGGCGCCAGGGTCGTGGAGCCGCTTTCAGACGGCGACCCTTCACCCATCGCTGATCCTCTCACTTACACGCCGGAGCTACACGACTGCCCGTTGCCATGCAATGTCGACTACGCAAACGTTCACAAATGGACTCCTTATTACTCGGTCAACCGTCTCCAGCGCTGTAAGCTGCCGATGCTTTTGTATTTCTCAGTGCTGCTTCCTCTGGATGACCCTAACACCGACGTTCTCATACGGAGTTGTACCCTCCGCTCCGATCCCGCTTCTGCCAGTGACAGAACTGTCAGTAACGCTACTCCCATGCCGATCGACAATCCCAAACTTGGGACCGGCCTGTTCCAAGCCAGCCTGGACGTTGCGCCGGCGTGTGCTATCGATGGTAGAGAAACTAGCGGCGAGCTGGCGCTTACGGCTAGCGGCGGGCGGGCACTTAGCGAGAAGCCGTAGGCCTTTTAGATGGCATGGAAAAAGTTTTTTGATGCCACAGACAACTGCGACGAAACTTTTCTATTCGCATACCACAAACAGACGGTTGCCAGCCTCCACATTGGCGCCGGCTTGGGCAAGCGAACCGTGGCATCTGCACTCCAAGCTGTTGCCGGCCGGCTCCAAGCCGGCGATTTGGTGGCCAACCAAACAGTTGCCCAGATCTGCGGCGGCGGAAGAGGGCCCGAGACTGTATTCGGGCTCTCTATCGACGCTACGGGCGACATTGTGCGTGTTCAGAAGACTGCAGTTGCATGGAGTCGAGGTGACTGCGCCGACAGCAACGGCCTTACGCCTCCTGAAACGCAGGAGACGCTTACCATCAAAGTGTTTGACATTGCGTCGGCGCCCCTGACTGATGACGACGGTACCGTCATCACTACTACCACACCACCACCACCAACACTACATCACCATCTTACACCCACGCAACTGGAGCGCCAATCACGCCTGGCAGAGAGCAAACTGCAGTCGGCAAGCGTGCAACCTACGCCTACCTTCGAGTCGAGGCCGGCGACGACTGTGCCTCTCTTACCGCTAAGTGCGGGATTCGGGGTGCCGACTTTGCGAGATACAACACCAAACCAGACCTCTGCTCAACCCTCCAGCCCGGAGAGTATGTCTGTTGCTCTCGGGCGATCCCTATACGGAGCCCAAGCCCGAGGCCCCGAAGCCAAACCCGATGGTTCTTGCGCAGTCCATTTCATCCAGAACGCCGACACATGCGAGCAGTTGGGCAAGACATTTGGGTTGACCGAGCCTCAGATCGAGTCCTTCAACAAGGGCAAGACCTGGGGTTGGACCTGGTGCAGAACAATGCTCGCTGGATACAACATGTGCCTCAGCACTGGATCAGCGCCATTACCCCCGCCGCAACAGGCACGCAGTGTGGTCCGCTCGTCCCGGGCACGCAGTGGACCGACACCTCGATCCCTATGACGGACCTCAATCCATGCCCCCTAAAAGCCTGTTGCAGCAACTGGGTTACTGCGGCCCCTTTCCTGCACATTGCGACATCCACGCACCCCCTGGCGGCGGACCGGGAACTAAACTGCCGGGCTTCGAGAGCACCTGCGTCTCCAGCTGCGGCAACGAGATTAAGCAGAACTCGGGCCCGCCAGCTAACTTTTCGCGCATCGGTTATTACGAGTTGTGGAATATGAACGCGAATGCCTGTGGCTCAAGGCCGAGAACGCAAATGCCGACTGGTCCTATACTCACATCCACTGGGGCTTTGCGAGATCGACCCAGCGACCTGGACAGTGGTTCTGAAAGATCCTTACAACCAGTGGCAGTCCTTCAAGAACCTCCCTAATGTAAAGCGGATTGTGTCCTTCGGTGGTTGGGCCTATTCAACCGAGCCTGCGACCTACAACATTATTCGTCAGGCTATCATTGCCAACCGGGAGACCTTTGCGAAGAATGCAGCCAAGTTTGTCATAGACGAGGGCATCGACGGCATTGACATCGACTGGGAATATGGCACTCTCGCGTGCATGGCTCCGGCTCACCCGCCAACCCGGGTGAGCCGGGTGAGCTGGGTGAGCCGGGGTGAGCACTCGCTGCTTTTGGCTCAACCGCTCGCGTGACCCCCGCACGAAAAGCAAAAGCGTAATTTGTAATCTGTGATCTGCAATGTGATGGCAGGCGCAGCCCCCTCGCAGCGTTGCAGTTGCGCGGTATGGGCTACCTAATCAGGCTAGTTGAGAACGAGAAAAGATGACGTTAGTCTGGAATGAGAAAAGAAGCCTTGCGCTAGTATAAATTGGGAAATCCTCTAGTTCCTGAAGAGCTGCCCTCGCTGACTGCCGTCGCATGCCTTGTCGTGATCGCATCTGCACGCCAGTCCATCCTCATCGCATTGGCCCATACTCGAGCCCCAAGCAGCCACGCGGAAAGGGCTTGTCACCGGCGTCAAATGGACAAGTTATTTATTTTTCACCTCACCGAACGACGCCTTCTACTAACAGCTACAGGAACACGACCCGATGGCATCGAGTCTCGGCCAAATACAGTCCAAGAGCAGCGCCAGTGTCGTCGAAACAGGGGAGGAGAGGGGAGAAGACAGGAAGAGAGGGAAGCACGACAGCCGAAATCGCCCCTCTCCCTATTTGTGCCCAGAAATGGTGCGCGGGAACAGGGAGAAGAAGGGTGCGTCCCCGCCTCCTGTCTTGGACGATTTCTTCCCTCCTCCCTTATCTTGACCCGCAAGAAGCTTTCAACAGGAACGCTCTCTTTTGGTTCAGACAAAGCCTTGCGGCCGCTATAGAAGTTGATTTGACTCGGAACTCTCCCATCACTGCCTCCGAACAACTGCTTTCCCCTGACGATGGAGCAGGACGGCGTAGGCATGAAGCATTTGACTGAGACGGACCAGAAGGGGCGCGTTGCGTAGGGTGGCCTCTGATGGAGGGCCGAGGCATCGGCTCGGTGTGACAGATGACGGGTCCTCGCTCGGATGCAAATACTTCCACTCCCTCGTTGGTGCTCAGATATAGTGCGCGGGAAGAGAGATAAGAAGGGGGCGCCTACCCCTCCTATCCTTGAACAATTTCTTTCCCTCCTTATCTTGAAGCTTGGAATATACTCTTTAGTTCAGACAGAGCCTTGCGGTCATTATAGAAGCCGATCTATCTCGGAACTCTCCTACCACCACCTCCGGATAACTGCTTCCCCTGGCGATGGAGCAGGATGGCGTTGGCAAGAAGCATTCGACTAAGGTGGACCAGAAGTGGCAAGTTACGTAGGGCGGCCTCTCTTCTAGAGAAGTCGACCGGCTACGGAACGGCCGAACCAACAGTATGCCCACTGCCCGTGACACTTGGATTCCTAGGAGAATACGTAAACCGAAAAAAAACCAAATCTCGGCAGCAGAGGAGGGGCTCCACGACAAGATTGCAGAGAAGAAACGAGCCGGTACTTTGGCTATCGTGGGAGCGTCTAGTCTCGGTTCCTCTACAAGGATTGCAAGCGCCAACGGGAAGTGGAAGAGCAGTTTGATCGGGGTTACGCCGCGTGGAAGAAACAGCAGCAGCTTGGCGAAACACTTGGTCGCTGGCTAGTTTGGCGTTGGAGAGAAATGGAGCAGGAGATGGGGATATCGAAGGGAGAGGGAGATGAGAAGAAGGGGCTGGAAGGAAGAAAGGAGTAAAGAAAAGGGAGAAGGAGAAGGAGAGGGAGATGGGGAGAAGGGGAGGGAGGAGAAAGAGGGAGGGAGAGGGAGGGAGATGGAGGGACAGGGAAGGGGAGGGATGAAGAGCGCGGGGAGGGATTTTTATAGCTCGTCGTTGCAATGGGCGCTTAGAGTAGGCCATTGACTAGGAGATGGCAGTTTCTCTCAGCGTGCAACTGACATCGCCCGCCCCTCTGCAATTACCCAACGAACATCAAGAACAACGTGATACATCATTTGCATACGAGATATCTCGCACTCCTACTAGTCCTTAGTATTCAGCCGATGCCGTCCACCCCTCAGCTGCGATAGCATGACGAAGAGATGTGCCAAATCGGCGTTCGTAGAGTTTGAACACGCAGTGGATAGGTGGGCTGTGACGATTCTGGATGGCGACATCTAGCACGAGGGACACAGTCATTGAAAGCAACCTGCAGATAGTGGCTCTAACCCGCTGAGGGTGGCAGATCGACGGAATCACTTTAGAACACTTGTAGGTCTAGCTGCTTCCCTTCCGGCTAGGGAGGAGGACTAGACATAGCGGCCCTTAGTAATAGATATCCCGGTTAGCGAGGATCTTCGTTACTGGTCAGTGTCAAGGGGGGCAATTGGTGTTTGCTTCCATGGTGATTCGAGTCTGCGCCGGCGGAAAGGGTCTTAAGAGCAAGAGACGTGCACGAGAGAAAAAAAAAAAAAAAAAAAAAAAAAGAAGCAGCGGTAAGTGTTTTACGAGGGATAACAATTCTGAGACGGTTGTGAGATTAAACTACCTTAAAGGGAAACGGAAGTTGGTTGGAAGGCGCTGAAGACGTCAAAGCTTTAAGTTAATTACATTTATCAGTTTGGATGCAATGGAAGGATCGATGCAATGGAACGATCAGGCCACGTGACATGGCCCCACATGGCTGCTCGGCCGTGAGCGGGACCTTCCACCGCTGGGCGTCTCGCTGCTGGCCCTCTCGCTCTGTGAGGCGGTTGAAGAAGTTAGCATTGTGGCAGGCTCCTCCGCTAACAGGGTTCCGAAGAGCGAGAGAGAGAGGGGCGGTGAGTCAGGTATGTGACTTTCACGGGAAGAGTCGGCGACTCGAGAAAACCGGCGAGTACGAGGGAGCCATTTTCAGCTGCCGGCTGTGGGAGCCAAAAACGGCTTCTCGAGGGTCAAGAATTTGGATCCAGGGTGTTGGAAACAGAGTTGGGAGTTTTCTCCTCAGCAATTTGCGCCGGTTGGCGCCGTGTGCTCCAGCGCACATGCGAACGGGTTGTAAGAGCGAGGCCGGCGGCAGGTGCAGTGTACTTCATTGGGAGCCCCCTCACTGTCGAGGCGGTCGAAAACGGCGACACGCGCCAGCTAAATCCGGCGGCCAGAAGAGCGCTTTCTCGACTTAATGTGTAACTCAGGCACATGTTATCGGCCGAAGTGAACACCCTCGGCTCAGCGTGAAGGCAACTCCGGGCAACTACCCCAATTGTGTTGCGTCCAGACGACGTTATTCTCTGACATCAGACCTCCACACCACTTCTTCAACACCAGATCTTCAGGAGCGGTAATGCACACGACTAGGCTCTCACGTAGCAACCAGACAGTACTAAAAACACACTCCTGCCCACCATATTGTAAACCATAATTGACCTTCTTCCGTCCGTTCAAATATCTTCAGTCCCATTGCTCAAGCAACCTCTCAACAATAACACCTCCGCGTCTAGCTGGTTTTGCCCAACGGTCGAATCTGGCCTCCTGCACACAGCTAAGGCCAGCTGAAAAGTCCTTCGAGGCCCATAAAAAATTACAACACAAGCCCCTCCGCCAACTTGCCTTCGAGAAATCCCACGGCGCCAACGCAAACCCCTCTCAGCTCGGAGATCCCATCGATCTCAAGGTGGAGACAGACGAAGGGCCAGACCCAATCGAGACTCCCTCCTCCTCCGGCAGCGACATCGTTGGGCTGGGGGATGTGGGCAGGAGCGCTCGGAGGGGTGAAAAAAGGGTCTGCGCCGCGGTCTGCGAAGAACAAGACGGACGATACCGGAAGGGAGCTGAATGGGGAGAGGGTGATTGGGATAGGCAGTGGGGCCGGGGCTGTTGCGGGGGTGAGGAAGGGCAAGAAAGGTTCGAAGTTGTAGGAGGGTTCCGAGGGGTTATCGGCGATTATGGCGTTGTAGGTACTTGCTGAGGTAATGGAGAGTTATTGAAAGATATGAGCAATTGTATAGGTTGTCAACAGCACTGGTGGGCAAAGAGAGTATTGATACTGGTGATGCTGTCTTTGATGGAATGTCTGAACGTTGCTGTATTCCTATATATATGCTTTTCCTTCCCTAATTATACCAAGCTTGATTTCTCTCAGTTTCCCACCTGCAACATTTGGATGCCATGCAGAGCCTAATGCAGCGGTTTGAGGCAGTCGTACATAGATGGACAAGAAGGGGAGGACGGGGATTGTAGAGATCATATAACGAAGATCCAGTTCCGTTAAGAGAAGCTCAGATAACTAATTACGACCTATAGAGGCCCCGCAACAGGAAGTGTATATAATTTTACGTAGGCAGTCTCCCCTAATTTTTCGGTCGTAGAAATGGTCAACGCACGCATATTTAACCCTCTGCTTCAACATAATAGCCATGGTTGCCACATATCTCTCCTAGTGTGACCATGTCGTTACTTGAGATCGTAATTATATATCCGGACGAGCAAGCCCCTTGTTCAATACGTGAACTTGGAGCCCCTGCACGGAGTATCGACCAATTTGCAATGATGGGTCATGATAAATTCCCTAGAGCGAGCACGCCGTTGGAAAAGGCCTGAAGTGTTAATGTCCCTCAGAGGAAGCTATTATTTGGAGGCCTCTACCAGGAAGAGGACGTGAAGTGCCCGGTTGCGGACGTTGCGATGGCCGTACCATCACTGCTACGCGTATAGGAGTAACAGCAATTATTTTGAAGAGTCTTCCCACTTCAGCCAACCTCTCTATCTCTATGTGTAACTCCTTGGATTCCAAAACCTTCCTAAACAGCGTCAAATATGCTGAAGTGTCGTCCTAAGGTATTCCTCTCGCTGAGTCCTGAGTACATCTTGGACCACCTGATGCTCCAACGCTTTTTCTCAACCTCGATGCGCTCCTTCGGTTCATCTTTCAGCATCTGGCTCAAGAGATCGGCAAGAGACTTCCATCTCGTCCTCAGGAATACTCCGTCCTTGACGAAGGTCGTCGTTTTCACACAGATGGTTTCTCCAAAATCAAACACCTTCAGCGATCTTGTGGTAGGTGATTATCAATTCATTCCGCATCCGAGTCATATTATCATCCCCGTTCTCCCCCAAAAAGTGTCTTGGACTCCACTGTGACTACCAGGACCTAGAAAACCTTCCCAGTATCACAGCGACTGGATAGAGGTGGTAATCCCCGGGGATCGCTTATCATAATCGCCTGGACAAAGGGCTTTTCCCATACGAATTCTGATTATCGTGCAAGCTATCGACTAGATGTCGACTTCGGACTCGACCGTGCCCCCGAAACCCTAGCTCGGTTGCCTGATTCCGGCGCTCATTAACTCGACTGCCAGAAGCCGACGTATGCTTGTCGCCCCTCGTCATAAGCGCTGTCCTCGTATCTTAGCTGTGTTTGTGCGGATGAAAGCTGTAGAATGTGACAAAGTTCCCCAGGCAAGTGACGTTGGAAATACATTGACGGCAGACTAGCGCCTTAAGGTACTTCCAGGCCCGCTAGAGCTACATACTGGATAAAGCTCAAAATATAGCTTGTGTATGACGTTATAACGGCCGTTGAGCAAATGTTCAAGGTTGATTTGCCGTGTACCGGCCTCTGGCACGTCTTGTTGTAACTACGCAGCCTTCGGCCGCATTAGCGCCGCATTTTTTATGGAACACGTCCAGGAGGCGATTGCACGCGGCCAACCCGACCAGTTTGAGCGAGAGTAGGGGGTCAGGCACCTCACTTTCATACTATTACTCTAGTATACAGGCATCTCTACTGTGTAACCCTGCTAAGTCTATCCAGGCTGTGTTCTGCCATACACACCAATGCGGAGCGTGAAGCTGGTCTTGAGGTCATTTCAGACCTTCAACGTCTCCAAAAGCTTCCTTAGACTTTCATTCTTCTGCATGCCCATCTGCTCTGCCAGACTGTTCAACTCGGCCTGGATTGCGTCAACAGCTCGTCGCATATACTCAAGACTCCCTCGCTCCTCTAGACACTCGAGGATCAGCTTCTTTTGATCCACGGACATCCTTCCGGAAACGTGTCGTTGAGACAGGAGGTTTTGGAGAAGAGCCGTGTGGATTGCGTCTTTCGGATCTGCTGTTGACGATCCAGAGTCTTTGCATCGTCCTAGGGCATGTATCAGGGCGAGTGAGTATTTTCCTTCGTCGAGATCTTCGCAGAAGCCTTTTTGTTTGGTGTACTGGCGGATTTGGTGTTAGCTGCTGCATGCTCTTACTCATTCGCTAGTGGCTTCCTGCAGAGGCTCACATCGGCAGAGGTCAAGTTCATGTAATCGTCCCGGATCTGAAACAGCCGGCCGAGTAGCGTCATGAAACGGGTCAATAGTGTCACATCCGGCTTGGTCGGCGAGTCCGACAGTGCGTCCAACATCCTCGCCAACATCCGAAAGAGACCAGCCGTTTCTGTTCGCTTGCGTCAGCTAGGATATACCCCCCGGTCAATGTAGGCAATCCTCACTGTCGTCCACCATGGCGAGATACTCTTCTTCTGTCGGGCAATTCAGGTTGCAAGTCCATGACAAGTCGTGGCTCTGGCCCACGTACAGGTCTCGCAGTTCATCTGATCATCCTCAGTCAACGACCGACAATCCATCATCCCGAGGCAATAGAACGCCACTTACCGCAAAAGATGTCTACACACCGCTGGCTGTCCAGCTTCCTCACCTCCGTCAGCGCAGCGAGGAACCGGTAGCCAGCAGAGTTGATGGTTTGCATGGGCCCAAAGACTACGTGCGCTGCCGGCTTGCTGCGACGGAGCTGCGAGGAATCTTGGATGTCATCGAGCATGAGAGAAGCACCATGCAGAAGGTCGACAACCTTCTTTATTATTGCTGTTTCGCGTTGCGGCACATTGTACCAGGTATTCAACGCGAGGATGGTCTTGCCACGGATGCCCTTGCCAGGGAGCGAGTCGATGTAGCGCGATGGTGCTTCGAGGACCTGTCTAAATGGTCAGCAATTTGGTCAAAGTCTTGCAGAAAAATCAGCCTTGGGGTGCAACTCGCCTCAGTGCCCAGGGCCGGGACGTCTCGTACAGCCGCCATGTTTCGTGGGGGGGAGGAACCGTTGGTAAGAGTACCGTTGGTGAGACCGTTGATGAGGATACCGTCGGTGTTGGTGAGAACACCGCTGGTGCTTGTGAGGTCACCGTTGGTGGGAGCACTGTTAGTCTGGTCGACTCCGGCGAGAGCACCGCTGGTGACAGGACCATTGGGAAGTGTCCCGTTGGTGACGGCACCATTGGGAAGTGCCCCATTGGTGACAGCACCATTGAGAAGTGGCCCGTTGGTCTCGACCCCAGGGTGATCGGTAGCACTGTTCGCGATTTTCGGCTTGTCGTGGTCCGAGCCGATTGTCTCTTCCGCCCAAATGGCCTCGGCCATCTCCAGCTGTGCTGCGTTCAGCTTCCGATCGGCATGATACCGAGGACACTGAAGGGCCCAGGCAATGTTCCCGCTGATGGTAAATTTGAGTCGTTCAAGCAAGAGCTTGGCATCTTGGCAGAGATCCTCTCTTGCCTTGGCTGCCTCGACCACCTGCTCATACTCCGTGGCGTACCGCCTGGCTCTTTCGCGACACGCAGCCTTCGCCTCATCGCAAGTCATCGAGTGCTTGCTCATCAATATCCAAATGGCATTCGTCACAGATGCCTGGTTGCGGTCACTAGCGACCTTACACTCGCGGTCCCAGGAGTGGTAATCGTTCGCGAGTGATAACTGGAGAAAGAAAGATTGGGCAAGGTCGAGGCACGTCTGCTGTTGATCTTCCGGGATGCTGAGACCCATGCCAAAAATCATCCACCCAATCATGCCCCTATCGATTTCGTTAGGTCAAGAATACAAAGAAATCGCGGGGGTAGAGCTCGGGGAGGTAACGTACTGTGAAGCGACATTGATACGTCGATACTCGAGGTACTCATCAAAGTCCCGAATATCTGGATCCCACTCGGGCTGCTCAACATACTATGCGCCATCTTCTTCATCCACCGAAAGGCATCGTCAGCCCGCTCAGGGTCAACATCAAACATGGCCTTGCCAATGCCGACTATGATCTTTGCAGCTGGCGAGCACGCGGAACAGTCCATATCCCCACCCTCCTTATCACATCATGGGCAATCAAGGCGTCCGCCATGTGAGGCGCGGCAACGGCCATGGGCGACTCAGCGGCGTCGATCACGTCGTCCACAATAAACGCTACTTCGGCTAAGTACGCCACGAGCTCTAGACGCTCGGGCAGGACTTCGGGCATACCGATCGAAACGAAGTTGTATTCGGGGCCCATGATTCCGGAAAAGCCCGGTGGCAGGGAGCCGAAGGCGCGCTGCCAGTCTCTTTGGGCGCGGAGGGCGCCGCGGTCAGCGGAGGAGGAGTTGCCGTGCACACGGAGGGGTAGATCGGTGCAGAGACCGTCCATCGTAGTATCATAGGTGGAGGGGTCGATGGGACGTGAATTGGGGTACTCCATGGCTTTGGGTGGTTGTGAGTCGTATGATTAATGCCAACAAGTGGAGCAAGGAAATAAGAGTTCGGTGCTGTCGATTTGGTAGGTGGTGGATGCTCTAAACGATGCCGACGAGAATATAGAAGCTTGGAAATGAATCCGGGTTCGACCAGCTACGAGACAGCAAATCTCTGATGGTATCAATATCGAAGACGGTGTGAGAGGATGTGACTGGAAAGAAATTTTGGTGTTGTACCGTCAGTGACCGAGTCACTCCGTGGGGGTTTTTGGGAAAAGGGGGCCCAGATGGGAGTAGGTCAGTATCAGTCTTCATGGGGAAGTGAATGAATGGCTGACCGGACTTCCTGGAATTGAATTTGAAGAAGAAAAAAAAAAAAAAAATAGCCAGCCGCCCATCTCTTGCTTCTCCGAGGACGATCATGCAGATCTATGCCACCATTCTCCGCTCATGACGATGACCCATGTTGCTCGATGGCCTCCTTCACTCCAAGCACGAATCGTGTAGCGGGAAAAAGTCCCCTGTCCTGTCGATCCCCTTCGGGACCCTGCATGTGCATCAGGCGCCTCAGGTGCATCCGCTTCCCGCTTAGCGTCTAACTTTCCCCTGGCTGGCCGCCCAAGACTTCTGCGTTTGGGGGGTTAGCCGAGGTGTGTACTCTGTCCAACTCCCTGTAGGCCAACTCCACCCTCCCGCCTTCCCTTCTTGGCTGACCGCCTACGTCTGCAAACCCTGGCGGTGTTCGCATCTCTTGGAGCGTCTTCCAGATGCCACATGTCACAACAAGATGGGCGACAATAAGAGGTCTCTGAACTGCCGGTCTGGGCCTTCCAAGATGGCGATGGCGATCTTCACGAAACGCCCGGGCACCTACCCACTGTGCTATTTACCAAACGCATTCATTTTGACGTGTCCACTGGGATCCTGGCATGCCTGGACAGGAGGTTGCCGAACTGGCTATTAGACAGTGGGTCCGTGTGCGGCCCAAAGGGGTAATTACCGGGGCGCCAGATCCCTGTTTCTCGCAGGTTGGCAAATCACACCCTGAGGCAGACTTCAGCACTTGACTAATTTCCTAAAAGTCATCTTTGAGCGACAGGCGGCGAAAGGGAAGAGCACGGCTAGTATATTTGGCGCTGCAGCCGGCTGAGAGATTGCCGGATGCGGCTGGGTGGCGGCGCTTATCAAGCTGAAATGAAAACCTCGTTCCTAGCGAGCTCCCTTGCACATAACTACTCCTACGAAAATGCACGCCCCACACCCGTCTTTCTCCGTCACCCGCTCGCTTGCTTGCGAGCTAGCCGAGGCCATGCGCAAAATCCACCGCGACGAGCATAAAGCGTGCACGCCGTACGACTTGCTGTATCTTACGTCAGGAAACAACGCCGGACTACGCTTTTGAGGTGCCGGGTGCCGGCGACATTTACAGGGTTGGTTGTGGCCCCAACTTCCAGAGTTTTGACGAAGGAGCAATCAACACCAGGAATCGTAGCACCAAACATCAGTAATGGGCTCGGTGTTACCTTACTGGTAGTAACCGATTATTAAATTATGCTGACACTTTGCATTTCCGTTTCCCCTACTCGCCCGTTCCAAACTCGCTCCCATCCTCCTCATTAATCCTTCCCGCACGTTGCCTCTATACTCGTCATCACTACATCCCCGTTACTGAACCGCCAAGCAAGGCATGTTTGCAGTGGCCAAACCCTTTAGGCGACGAAGACTTCGGCCCGCTTCCTCACGCTGATACCATCGTACTTCTCGACGGCATTAGTGGGGGTCGCGTTCAGAGAGTTGGCCTGAGCCTTGAATTGCTCGACCCAGAACTCGGCCATGTTGATGAAAAAGTCGGCAACGGCCTGTCCAATACCGTGTCAGTGCCTGCGCAAAGCCAAGGTAGGAATGGAGGGGAGAGCCGCAATGGAATCGGAGTACTCACGTTGGCGAAACCCGCAAATTGGTCAAGGAAGGTGGCCGCATGACCGCCGAAGATGGGGACCGCTCTGAGAAGGTCGGCCTTGGAAACCCCGATCTTGAGCAGTTCTTGGTTGACGTGGACGCACTGAAGGCGGTCAGCATAAAAGCGAGGGTAGTAAATACGGTTGATACGTACATTGCGGAAAGCATTGAGGATCATGGTAGCCTCAGCCTCACCCATGCCTTGTGGTATTCCGTCCAGATCCGAGATCATCCCCGTAGCGGTCGAGAGGATTTCGGCGCCGGCAGCGAAGAGTCCCTGCAAGAGGTCAGCTAGTGAAGGATCGGAAGCGGCATGAGCCGGGACATACTGGGATCGGGCCCCGACCGAGGACAATCAAGGGGGCGTTGACAACCGTGATGCTCTGGACAGGGGCTTTCAGAGCTTCAGATCTCTTGGTCAAGTCGTTGATGCGCTCTACGAGGTCGGCAGGCGAGAGAGCGGCCATGACGGGCGCCGCGATGAGGGCGACGCCAGCGACGAGGGAGCGGAGGGAAACCATTTTTGAGAATTGGACTGATAGGTATTAGCGAGCTCTGAGTCGGTAGTCGAGTGAAGAGTGAAGATTGAAGCGAGCTGTGAGCTTGAGCTGTGAGCTGTGAGGATGATAGACGAAAAAGCGGTGCTCAAGTTTGATGGAGGACGAGACTCCCTTTTGTAGAGGGACGGTGCAGCCCGACTGCCCACGACGGAGTCCACCAGCTCAGTATCTCTGCCACGGTCACCCGTCCTCGTCGGACACCGCTAATCGCTGTCGGCCCGTCGACAAGCCGTCCATCGCTTTCCTCAAGTGGTCCAAAGAGCTTCCTGCCATGTCCTGCGTCGATCTATTCTAGCTGCGGAGCTTGGGCTAGACCGAAAACATCTCTTCATGCCCTAGTCGATCTGCCAAAGCGGGCAGATCGGCGGCCGGGGTTAAGGGAACTCCCGCCCCAACCAACGGGATCACTTGTCACCAGCCAGGGGTGAAGGGCATTGGCAAATCTTTCACACTTCCAGCACGCCAGTCATCCCTCCGGCTGTCTTCTTGCCGCAACTGTTTGTGAAGATATTGGTTCACGAATGTCAATCTGCGTGGAGAGCATGGGGTTGGGAATCATGATAGACATAGCCCTGTGTGCTGACAGGGTAACGTACATGATAAGCGAGCGACGCAGACAAGCGAGCGACGCAGAAGCGACGCACTCTAACAGAATTTGCTGGCGCTGCGTGCGAAATAACGATATAAAATTGTTAAGAGCTCTAATAATTTACTAGAACTCTTCCGTGCGCAGGCTACCAAATTCTGGTAGAGTGCGTCGCTCGCTTGTCTGCGTCGCTCGCTTATCACGTACGTTACTGTAGTAAGGGTTAGTCACGAGGCGAGGCAAGCATCCGATGAGAGACTCCCCAACGATGGCTTCTCCATCTCGGGCTGCAGGTTGGTCAAGCTCAGCTGTTCAGTCTCAAATCATGGCCGATCCAGGCGGCCCAGTGCTATCATCCACATCTGCGGCCGCTAGCGTGCTCGCTGGTTGATCCTTTCCTGCAACTAATTATGCAACTATTGGCTCGGTCCACCACCGCCGAGCCTGAAGTCTTTGCAGCTAAATGTGATCAGAAAAGAGAACGGAATGGGCGTGCAAAGGATCGTCAGACCTTGAATTTACGTGAATGTGACGCGCAGTCTCCCGGCAATGCGGTGCAGCTAGAAGCCATGCAATACGCTAGGCGACGCAGCTCAGTCTCTTCTCACATACACAGACTTTCCTCGAGGGATACCCAGCGGCGACGACCCAGCGGCGACGCGCCAGTGGCGACGCCCCATAGCGGCTGCGCCACTGTGGTGCCTTAGCCACTGGTTCCGTGCACATGCATTTGTGGGTCCAAGAATGTTCAGAAAGATGTCTGTTGACGGCCGCGAATATGTTGGCCGCTTAGGTTGCGCGGCCCCAAAGAAAAATCTTATCGCGTTCACTCTCTATTTCCTCAGTCAATATTACTAGTATTAATATGATACAGATATATGTGGGATAGCCTCTAAATTCTCTTTCTAATGACACCAATCTTAAGCAGATCTAATGCTTGGGTTCTTACAGGTAAACCTTAGGGGCTGTGTCTGCTTGTCTCGCATCTGTAACGGTCCCAGGAGTAAATTGCAACTAGCTGGTGACGATTCTACGAGCACACTGAACTTGAGGGAAGAAAGGGAAAGAGAGGAAACAGCTGTTCCGGCGGTGAGCACTTCCTATGACCAGAGGGAGGCTGTGGGTCGTGTCTTTGCCTAAGTGCCTGGCGCCGTTGTCAGGGGCAACGGACCCGGGGTTCGGGAGCCGGGTCGGGTCCACGGCCCGGCCCCTTGGCCGAGGTCGCCGAGGCCCCACATCGGGCTGCTATGCTGCCTTCTATACTATGACAATAAACCATTAGCATTGTAGTTAGATGACTAAACAAGGGTGTTGCGATCTAGGTCTATAGGCACAATAGATAACACTAAAGCCAATAGCCTCAGGTGATCTATGTAACGGTCCCAGGAGTATATTGCAACTAGCTGGTGACGACTCTACGAGTACACTGAACTTAGGGAAAGAAAAAGGAAAAGAGGGGAAAGAGCCATTCTGGCGGTGAGCGCTCCCTATGACCAGAGGGAGGCTGTGGGTCATGTCGTCGCCTGAGTGCCTGGCGCCGTTGTCAGGGGCAACGAGCCCAGGGGTTCGGGGGAGCCGGGCCGGGGCGCCGGGCCCGGCTCCTTGGCGAGGGCCGCCGAGGCCCCACATCGGGCTCAGCCCGTTACAATCTAAGTGGTAAGACTAGGTCTTATTGTAGGTTAAGCGCACTATACCTATAGCTCTTCACCGGCAGTACTTATAGAGCTTGCCAGGCTCTCTAGCAGATAATAATAATAGTTGGTAAGCTTCTATATTATAGGTTCGCGAGGTATATAGAAACTAAGTGTTGATTGTAATCCACTGTGACGGGGAGCGTCATCCAAGGCGCACCCAAGGCGCACCCAAGGCGCACCCAGGGTTGGGGTTATAGGTGCGCTTCCGCACTGGGAATAGCTTCTTGGCAGGGGGTTCCCCCTTTTCCTACGCATCGTGTTGTAACGGTCCCAGGAGTATATTGCAACTAGCTGGTAACGACTCTACGAGTACACTGAACTTAGGGAAAGAAAAGGAAAAGAGGAGAAATAGCTATTTTGGCGTGAGCGCTCCCTATGACCAGAGGGAGGCTGTGGGTCGTGTCGGCGCCTAGTGCCTGGCGCCGTCGTCAGGGGCAACGGACTCGGGGGTTCGGGTGCCGGGCCGGGGCCATGGGCCGGGCCTTGGCCGAGGGCCTTGGCCGAGGGCCGCCGAGGCCCCACATCGGGCTCAGCCCGTTACACGTGTGGCCTATATTCCTGTTACGGTCCACGCATTGATGTTGCACAAGGTGTGGTAATGATTGACTAGATTGCTCCGAATGGGGAGAGGAAGAGAGAGAACTAATTGATAGGAGGAAAAAGGGACAGCTTTTATCAAGCAGCTAACACGTATAGATGCTGTAACGGGCTGAGCCCGAGTGGGGGCCTCGGCGGCCCTCGGCCAAGGAGCCGGGCCCGTGGCCCCGGCCCGGCGCCCGAACCCCCGGGCTCGTTGCCCCTAACAACGGCGCCAGGCACTCAGGCGACGACATGACCTATAGCCTCCCTCTGGTTATAGGGAGCGCTCACCGCCAGAATAGCTATTTTCCCTCTTTTCCTTTTTCTTTCCCTAAGTTCAGTATACTCGTAGAGTCGTCACCAGCTAGTTGCAATATACTCCTAGGACCGTTACATTACACTGAACTTCATCCTTTTGTCGTCAAACGCTAAGAAGTATCGGAGTATTCGCGTCGTCAACGAGGCGACGGAACATCATTAGGTCGATTCGAGCCACTAACGAGGTAGCTAGACCGCACTTACGCCGTCACTAAGGCGGCGAAGTATCGAGGTTCCGCAAGATACTGGCCTACGGGCCTAGTTAAGCGAAGAGCAGCCTAAGGGTAGCAACCCTATAGGAGGACTACTAGTAAATCCCAGATTCCTAACCGTTACGCTATAAGGGCCGCGACCTCGAGCCTAAGGGAGCCGAGTAGCTAGGCACGACCAGGACACTACGACTACAAGATACTAGCAACTTGGTCCGGTTAAGTGAAGAGCGAGACCTCGGCAACGAGACTAAGTGAGCTACGACGTCGCCTATAAGATACGAGCTACAGGCTTAGTTGAGCCGCACGTCGAATAGCAAGGTACTATCTAGCGGGATAGTAGGAAGAGAAGGAAAGCTAATAATGTCGATGGACCTATCCGTCGAGCCCCAGGATAGGGTCCAACAGCTAATATAGATAATGACTCGGATGATGAGCCAAATCGAGTATATCTAGCTGAACAGGCCAATAAGAGAGAAGCAACCCAACTACAAATCTGGACCCTCTAGGAGAACCTAGCGAACCTGCAAACTACCTCAAGGACTACGCCTCGAGCCCCAACGCCACCGATAGCCCCCCAAGCCACTATATTACTACCTTCTCCCCCTAGCCAAACGAAGAAGAAGATAATCCTTCTAGACCCCCCGCGCTTCGACGGCAATTAGAAGAAATACCGGAACTAGAGGTTGGAAATAGAAGGCAAACTATATACCAACGGATGCCTCCTCGGATCCCCCGCTGACCAATTCACTTATATCTATTCTCGGCTTAGGGATAGGCCCTAATCAATAGTAGTAGCGTTCTACGAGAGCGGGGCCCAAACGGCGCATATAACCTAGCAGATTTCCTCTAGTATCTAACCTCGACGTATAAGGACTCTAACATTGCTTAATATACGCTTAACGACCTTAATGATATATGACCTAGGGCGAGAGGGAGTCGTTTGCGGCGTTTTACCTAAGGTTCTAGAAGCAACTGGCCGACGTAGGGGGTGCTATATAGCCCGATACGGTCCGGATCAATTATCTCCGGAAGACTCTCAACAACGAGATGACGGACCGCCTAGTCTCAATACTACACCTGCTAACGGACTATATAGGGTCTGTCCAAGAGCTTTATAGTCTCGGCGCTAATATTGATGCCTAGAGACTTTCCTAGAGGAAAGCCACTAGGAAGCCTCCCAATTACTACGCAACGCCTTTTAGCCGACCGCAAGTGCGAAGCCCTTCACCTAACTAGAGGGATAGGCGGGCTAGAACCTCGCCTAGAGCCAAAACGCCCCCTTTCCGCCCACCTCACCTAACGCGATAGAATGGGAGCCTACTAGGGTTAACAAGGCTATTCAGAGACAGAATCGGGAACTAGCAGGCAAGAGGGCTAAGCCAGCGAGCGAGGAGGAGATCCAATGGCAGTAAAGGGAGGGCTTATATATACGATGTAGATAAAAGGCTGCTAGAGCACGGAGTACCCCCTTCTCCTACTAAGGCGCGCTAGACCTTAGGCGTATATCAAAAAGGCAACTCCTAAGCTCCCTATAGTCGAAGACCTATAGATTCCGAATTGATACGCCTAACTAGATAGAAACCGAGGACGAGGAGTTAAAAGAGTAGCTCCTAGCGGAAGTCGTCGCTAGGAGCATTTAGAGGCGGAGCGGGCTTGGAAGAAGGCTAAAAAAAAATAGATAAGCTACTAGTCTATATTAACTTTAGGATCAATAGTGTCTTATATACTAAGGCCTTGATCGATTCTAGTTGCTTCTACTATAGTACGATTAATAGAGCCCTTATTCGACGCTTATACCTCCTATATTCCTATCGTCCCCCGCACCTCGAGCAGCTTAAGACTATCGTTAGAGGAGCAATCACTAATATAATATACCTTGCTCTAGATATCGACGGTTATAAGAAAAGAGGGTATTCCTCTACGTTTTAACCAAGTAGAGGATATTGTCCTTAGAAGACCCTAGATAAGGGCCGAACAAGTAGAAGTTATACCTACGAGAAACGAGATCTATATAGGCTCTTTAGGGTTAGTAGTCAAGGAGCGGAGCTATAATAAGGGGGTCAACTTCTATACAATAATATATAGCAAGCGTCTTTAGAGCCCTAGTTCGTAGGGCAAGACGATACCTCCCTCTAACTAGAAGGAGGGCGTATGAATTTTTGCGGCAAGCCTTATAGATATCGAGAAAGCCCTCGCCCTAAAAAAGTATAGCGACCCTTATAAGAAGCTGCCAAGCTACTACTATAACTTCCTTCCTCTATTCGATCGATATAAAGCCGACTAACTCCTACTATATCGAGCAGGCATCGACTATAAAATCCTCTTAGAAAAGGATACTAATGCTAGG
This sequence comes from Achaetomiella virescens, assembly GCA_031001845.1. Taxonomy (NCBI): domain Eukaryota; kingdom Fungi; phylum Ascomycota; class Sordariomycetes; order Sordariales; family Chaetomiaceae; genus Achaetomiella; species Achaetomiella virescens. The sequence goes on from JARNGD010000122.1 coordinate 24,122, forward strand.
ATAAGACCCCTCCCTAGGGACCCCTATATAGTATATTTACGCGAGGAATTAATTGTCCTGCGAAGACCTTTACAGAGCTCCTAGACAAGAACTTCATCTAAGCAGCTCTCCTGCTTTAGCGCTAGTACTCTTCGTCAAGAAGCTAGGGGGCGGCCTCCGCTTCTACAGTCGACTACCGTAGGCTGAACAAGATCACTTAGAAGGATCGATACCCCCTTCCTCTAATCACTAAGACATTAAGGTCCTTGTCGAAGGCAAAATGGTTCACGAAACTAGATATAATCGCGGCATTCTACAAGATCCGGATCAAAGAGGGAGACAAGTAAAAACGGCCTTTCGTACCTAGTATAGATTATTCGAGTAGCTAGTTACCCCTTTTAGCTTGACGGCGCCCTAGCTACCTTCTAGCGATATATCAACTATATATTATAAGAATACCTGGAGAGTTCTACTCGGCTTATATCGACGATGTATTGATCTATTTAGACGGCTCCCTTTCTGACTATAGGAAGAAGGTCTAAATAGTTATAAAAAGGCTCCTCGACGTAGGCTTATAAATCGACATCGATAAATATACGTTTGAAGTCAAGAGCGTCAAATACCTTGGATTTATCATCGAAGCTAGTAAGGGCATTCGGGCTGACCCCAAGAAGGTCTAGGCCGTCGAATCGTAGGAGCGCCCTTAGATGGTTAAGGGGGTCCGTAGCTTCTTGGGGTTCGCCAACTACTACTACGATTTTATCCCGGGTTCTCTAATATAGCAATCCCCCTAATAGTACTAACGAAGAAAGGTATACCCTTTATCTAGTTACCGCAATGCGAAGAGCCTTCTAAAGGCTAAAGGCTCTCTTGATTAGAGCCCTAGTTTTAGCGCAATAGGACCTAGAACAGAAAACGGTGCTCGAGATAGACTTATCGGGGTATACTATTAGAGGGGCTCTATCCTAGTACAACGACGAAGGAGTCCTATAGCCCATTATATTCTTTTTGAAGAAGAACAGCCTAGCTAAGTGCAACTACCCAATTCACGATAAGGAACTCCTAGCCGTAGTACGGTGCTTAGAGTAGTAGGACGCCGAACTACGGAGCGTGCCGTTATTCGAAGTCTAGACGGACTACAAGAACCTCGAATACTTCTAGAAGAAGAGATAGCTAAGTAAGAGACAAGTTCGTTGGGTAGAGGTCCTCGCCCGATACAACTTTATACTGAAATACTAGCCTAGTAAAGAAGCAGTAGTACTAGACGCCCTCTTAAGGAGAGAACAAGACATGCCAATAGACGAGTTCGATAAGCGCCTTGCCGGGCGGTGCTTCTAACTACTAAAGGCCAAGAGGAACCGTATCTTAGTATACCAAACCTAGGTCCGGGCCCTCCTATCGGCAATAGGGAAGAAAGCCAACATCGTAATAGTTCGAGCGAGGTACACCTTCATTAAGAACGGCGATCAAGATAGAGAGACAGACGATGTAGTGGATAAATTAGACCCCCTAGTTAAACCCCTTTACGGAAGAGCCTTTAAAGGGCTTATAGGACCAAGCGCTATAGGCCAACAACCGGTACTAGTTAATTCGCCAGATAGTCAAGGATAGCGCAAGGCAGTTCCCCTCCCAATAGGGCCTGCCTATTTCTATATTAGAGTACTCGTTGACGACGAAAACCGACTTATTTAGAGGGACCCATTTAGCTACCTCACTTCGAACCTCTATATACCCGAGTCATCCAAGAAACCTACGATTCTATACTCGCGGGCTACCCTAGGCGAGACCTTATAAAGGCGTTGATCAGCCGAAAGTTCACTTGGCCGGGCCTTAGCTAGGATGTCTAGCAGTTCCTATACAACTACGATGTATATAGAAGGACCGCCGTTTGGAGAGAGAAGCGTAAGGGCTATTAAAGCCGCTGCCTATCCCCGAAAGGATTTGGAGCGAAATATCGATAGACTTTATTACGGACCTACCCTCGTCTAGCCCTAACTAGGCTAATATAATTATAGTCATTACCAACCGGCTATCGAAGAGCGCGATCTTCGAGGCGATGGCCACTACTATAGTTGAGGCAGTAGCCGACCGACTATTATACTACCTTATTCGTCACTATAGGCCTCCTACTAGAATTGTTTCAGATAGAGGCCCTAGTTTATAAGCCTAGTCTAGAAATGGATTTGTAAGCTACTTAGGATCACTCGGCAGCTGTCGACCGCCTACCACCCTAAAACCGATAGAGTAATAGAGCGTATAAACTAGGTTATAGAGCATTACTTATACTGCTTTACAATTATCGCTAGGATGACTAGGCTAGGTTGCTACCTATAGCGATGCTGGCCATCAACAACCGGTCGCTATATCTACTAGCCTAAGCCATTCTTATAACCTATAGCTACGACGTAGACCTCCTCGGCCTAACTAGAGGGGCAGCCGGCTTGCGGACTATAGAGAGGTCCCCAATCGCCCGAGGCGAAGCCTTTATTACGACTTAAGGAGGCAGCTAAGTTCGCCTAAGCCGCGATAGCTGCTATATAGGAGCGATAGGAAGAATACGTAAACCGAGACCGGCAAGTAGCTAAGCAGTTCTATATAGGGGATAAGGTCTAGCTTCACTTAAAGAATGTTAGTACCATAGGCCCTCGAAGAAGCTCGACTAGCGTAACGCCAAGTATACGTTATAGAGCTTGTCGGCTCCTACGCCTACCGTCTAGATACACCTCTAGGTATCTACAACGTTTTCTATATCTCGCTCTTAAAGAGGGCGAGCGATGACCCGCTTCCATTATAGGTATAGGACGATGCCCAACCTACCGGCGGTGATTTTGGAGGAAACTAGTGAAGAAGAGTAGCAAGTCGAAGAGATCCTCGAAGCGAAGACAATAAGGCGTAGGACAAAGGTGTTAGTCAAGTGGACGGGATACGCGTAGCCTATAGGAACCCCTAAGTACCTTCCTCGATACGGAGGCCCTTATAGATTTGAAGCGGTATATAGCAAGATATCCCCCTGACTAGAGGAGGGAAGCTGTACTTTCGTACCTCGAGAGGGAGGAGGGGGGTAATATAACGGGCTAAGCCCGATGTAGGGCCTCGGCGGCCCTCGGCCAAGGAGCCAGGCCCGTGGCCCCGGCCCGGCGCCCGAACCCCTAGGCTCGTTGCCCCTAACAACGGCGCTAGGCATTTAGGCGACGACATAACCTATAGCCTCCCTCTAGTTATAGGGAGCGCTCACCGCAGAATAGCTATTTTCCCTCTTTTCCTTTTTCTTTCCCTAAGTTCAGTGTACTCGTAGAGTCGTCACCAGCTAGTTGCAATATACTCCTGGGACCGTTACAGATGCTGCTGATCTCGGGATGATGCTATAATAACGCACCCTATATAAGAACCACGGCCGAGGGTTGCCGAGGCCTGTCTCGGGCCTAGCCCGTTATATTACCCCCCTCTAAAATACAACCCCCTCCTAGAGACCTTTTTCAGCGTATCGCTAGACCACTATCTACTAGGGAGCTGTATATATCCCGCCTACCCGGGGTTCGAACCCGTAAGTAGTGCTAGGCATATAGGTACACTACGTAGGCACTCTCCGCTTCCTACGAACCCTGGCCTCTACGTAGATGATCTCGCGCGCTTAGCGACGATCCTAGCCGTTCCCGAATTCAGCCCTGAAATGTCCTATCTCCTAGGTGCCTGGTTTGTCCTAGAGGAGCCTAGGTATATCCCGAGCGTCTTATCGTCATTACTCATCTTCTAACTACTCTCTATCCTCGTTACTCTCTTTACTTGACAGCTCCCCCAATATCGTGAACCTTGACCGGTAGGAGCTTGCGCGGTCTTGATGCTAATGGGATAATCGGTAGAGGTGTTAAAGGACTTGACTTTATAGTCTTTTGCCTAATGTCCTTTTCTTCCGCAACGAGTATACTAATCCTTTGATAGATGGCGTCTCTTTGTAGGTACTTGTGAGAGACGAGCAATATGTGGGCGAGGCTCAAGGCGCTGCTAATACTACTCAATTCTGCTAATCGAAAGCTGAGGAGGAGAGAGGGAAAGGTAGGAATACAGGCCACGCGATGCGTGGGAAAAGGGGAACCCCCTGCCAGGAAGCTATTCCCAGTGCGGAAGCGCACCTATAACCCCAACCCTGGGTGCGCCTTAGGTGCGCCCTGGGTGCGCTCTCCGTCACAGTTCTCCATTGTTCCTTCTCGATAGGATCCTCAGGCTCGGGGATATCCTCGAGGATATAGTTATCAAGTTAGTAACGGCTTAGGGTAGCGAGTATACATTCGCGCTAGGTTAGGAAGTCTTCCTACTTAGTATACTTGTCAATAATGGGGATACGGCCCTAGAGAATTATCTAATTCTTTACAAGGCTTAGGATCGCCGTATTGCTGAGAATAAGAGCATTGAGCTGCTTTTAGATTAGCTGAATGCCGTCCATTCTAGCGGTAGGGGAACGAGATCATCAATTTAAAGATTCTAAACGAGTAGAATTATCGACAAGTATCGGCTTGCCGACGTAGTAATCTTCGTGATCTTAGTGGTCAACTGCTCCTGGCCGACTGCTATAGAGCCGCTTCAGGATAGATCGGTCGTCGGTTAGGTTATTTATAACGCAGCGAAAGAGGTACAATCGCTAAAATCGTTGAAATTAGTAGAATCAAGTGGTCTGAAGCAATAGAGGGCTTATAACTGTGACGGGCTCGCGGCCCGTAATGGGCGACAACATAGGGCAAAACTGGTGATGTTGTTGATGCTTAAGCTAAGGGAGGAAGAGTTGCGGTGAGCAGGCAGGCAGAAGAGGGTTGTCTGGAAGTGGGGCAGGGCCAGTGTTCTGGCCCACACCTGCAATAGTTCCCCTGTTTCTCAGGTACCTACACAGTAGGTACCTGTTACTTTGTTGCATGAGCTCGTCCCTGATTGGAGGACAGCGACGGGAAGGGTTCATCAAAGCGATTCTACTCTCCGTTTCTCCCCATACATTCGTCGACACCCCGATTCTTCCATGTTGCAAAACATTGCAGCTAGAAGGGGAGCCTTGCGACAGATCTCCCGCGCCGCCCAGAACTCTTCAAGCTCGCCATTCACAGCGTTGACCAAAAGCCGGTTCCAGGACACACTCGGCGTGCGGTACAGCAACAGGGCGTAGCAAAGCTGACTCGATTTGCCGTCCTCGAGCCATGATGAGCCGTAACCTCGGCCGGGCATTCACGGGTCTCCGGGACCGCAACCTACCTCGATTATAGGTTGAAGCCCGACGTCGACTTTGACCATATTCAGTCAAACATGAAGTGCGCAAAGTTCCACGACCAGGTCTGGGGTTTCGTGGTAAGACTTACTCCGCGCTCTCTCCCTCTCGTGATGGTGCAAGAGTGCGTCACATTGACGCAGAAAGTCCAGATATATCGCTGCTCTGAAGGCAAACCAGACAGCTTGGGTTCGCCTGGAAGCCTTGGGCAACCGGATCCAGGAAGATCTCAGGTTCTACATCCGCGAGGATATGCTGAAATTCTATAATCTTTACGTGATCGACGACAAGGCGCTCTAGTACGTTTTTCCACGCGTCTATGTCAAGTCTGCCATTACTAATAGTTGTCAATAACGGAGCGACGTCCCACGAAGTCCGAGATCACTTCCGGTCCTGGGTCCAAAAGGATCTTGAGGACCGTCTCCGGCCGGACGCCACCAACCTGGATGACTACGCGGGCTGGTTGCGAGCAACATCCACGCCCAGATACGAGTATTGTCTCTTTGTGGATGATATCTGCCTCGAGTCTGTGGATCATCCCGGTATTGACTCGCCAGTCGTGAAGCTTCTGTGCAAGAACTGGGAGTCCCCGTTTCCCCTAGAGGAGAGGAACTATACAGTTCCCGCCCCATTCCATGACGGTGCCACCGAGTACGACGAGGAAGATGTGGGCTGGATGTACATGCCGCTGCAGTGCTACCTAGACAAGTATGCCGTGCTTGGGAAATGTGACTGGGACGACCAGTATGTCAGGCCCCCATACATTGATGGAAGCGAGGACGAGAGTAATTTTGTAGGTCATTGGAGGAGGCAGGAGTCGTTAAGCGAGGAGGTTTAAGCCGCGAGTGAGCGTTCGCTTGAGCTGCCGAGAGCCTTCCTGAGAAATAGGACGGTGGCATTGGGAATAATCCGGAATCTGCTTTTGGGTCTGCGTATTGCTCATTGACTGGTACGGGGATACCGAGTGTTCCCGTCGCAACTGATAGAAAATCACGGGAGTGAGGAAACCATGCGACTCATAGGTGGAGGAGCAACCGCAGTTTCCACTCAAGAAGTCTCACAATTCAGACGACCGTTGAATAATATATTGCGGAAGAAACCCAGTCACGACGGAAGTAGCATCGAAACCAACCCTCTACTCCCCGATGCAGACAGCATACCCCAACCAAAGCGTACTACAATCCGACCCCACGCCGGGGTTCATCCGGTAGAACTCATCCAAGCTAATACCGGCCGCAGTGGCAATACTCCAACAGCCATCTCCATCAGCAACCGTATGCCATTTCTTGCAGTTCTCGGATGTTCCGGGCTGAGTAGGAGCTGGTGGGGCTGTTCCGGTGGTCGTCGTGGGAACTGTCGTGGGAACTATAGTGGCCGTTGTCGTCGGCGAGCCGGTAGGCTGCGTGTCGGATCCCAAGATGCAAACCTGTTCGTAACCATCTGGGGTCAGCTGGCTCCAAATACCGGTATCGCAATCGGATCCGATCCAGGGATTCAGCCTCGTTAGTTCCGCCACCGTGATGCCGAACAAATCAGGAATCATGGAGCAGTTGAAGTTGGCTGCAGGAAATGTCAGCATACAAACACTTAGACAAGCATGGCGGGAAAAGTTATATCACCCTTATCCTGGATGCGGAAGTTCGTGTAGCAGGCACAACCCGATGGCTGCACTGACGACGCCGGTACGCGCGTGCCGTTTGCCGGGACGCAGTAGTCGTATGGTAGCGCCACATCGGCTAGACAGTAAACACTGGCGTTAGCAGACACATAACGCGCCGAGCATAAGAGAATGTGAAAGCTCATGGCGAAGGATTTTACGAGGAGTTTGCCACTTCTGTACCCAGTAGCTGTTTCCCGCTTGGAGGACACAGTTACTTGCCGAGAGGCTGGGATTCCACTCCACCAGCTACCAACAGTGACATTGGCGAAATGTGCCCAACTGGAGCACGAGTTTGCCACAGACAGGTCCTTCAGCTTGGAAGTAGCGTCAAACGCGTTCTCATACACGTAGCAGTCACTGATATTGCCGGAGGCCTTGGGCTGCAAGGTAGCGGTCTGGACTGGGTTAGGCACGAAGTCGGTTGTCGTCACTGGACGCGTGGAACTCGTTGCCGCCGTAGTAGTCGGGTAACCGGAGTAGGTCTCTATGTTCCCCACGGGCTTGACACAGTAAGAAGTGTTAGCCTATAGATTACTATAGGTTGAATCCACTTGCGGGTTGAGGAAATAAAAGTCCGAGAGGGCTAGGCCGAACTTTAGCGAGATCGAAGCACAATAGTCGCCAGCCTCGACCTTTACAATAGACCGGTAGTTTACCGTTAGTTTACGGTTGACCAAGTGAATACCTTGAAGCGACTTACATTGTACCACTGTCCATACCGAGTATTTGATTCCCCTTGTGCATTCGTCGGCACCGGGGCTGGGGTTGTCACGGTGTTGCTAGAAGAGATAGTGGTTGTCCCGGACGGAGAACTATATTGTGTCAAGACCACGACACATATAGGGAATATCCAGGGGTAAGTTCACCAACGTTCCTCCCTCCTTCCCTCCCTCCCTCTCTCTCTTTAATCTGGGGGTTTGTTCTGGCATTGGCCAATTGGGACTAACTGACACGCAATATCTCTGAAAACATAGGCGCCCGACATTTACGTAGATTGGGTACCCATCGGTCAGCAGGGCGACGGTGTCGCCTATCTCCGATTTTTGACGGCTCTCAAGAGCAAGCTCCCAAACAAGTCGGTCTCCATCGCGGCTCCAGCATCGTATTGGTATCTGAAGGCTTTCCCGATCGACCGGATTGCCGCCGTGATTGACTACATTGTATATAACGTTATGTAAGTTCCGCGTGTCTGCTTGGTGTCTTATCCTTCCGCACTTGGTACTAAGTCTTTCACGCCCATAGGACCTACGATCTCCACGGCCAGTGGGACTACGGCAACCCGAACGCCTATGACTCCTGCCCGACTGGCAAATGCATCAGAAGCCACGGTAGGGCTTCTATCTGTCTTGAAACAGTTATGATACTATGGGAACTGACTCTGAGGTGTTTCCTTCGTCTTTACTAGTCAGCCTCACGGAAACAATGAACACTCTTTCAATTAGTGCGTATACACGTATCCACCAGCCCCTGACCAACGATATCTTGTGTACTGACCTTCAAATATCTCCACAGTTACAAAAGCCGGAGTGCCCAATAACAAGATCTTGTTGGCGAGGCGAGCTACGGCAGGTCTTTCCACATGGCTGTTGACGGCTGCTGGGGACCCATGTGCGACTTCACTGGCACCCGTCTCCAGTCAGACGCCGAAGCCAGGAAGGTGTACGAAGTCTCCCGGCTATATTGCGTATGCCGAGATCAACGAAATCATCCTGGGTGGAAAAGGGCAGGTGGTGCATGACCACGATTCCAATACCGATGTCCTGTTATATGAAGGTTTGCACGTTCACCCCGCTCTTTCTCCCCTTCCCAAAGCAGCACATCTTCCCAGTTTTGGCTCAACAGGACCACGGCTTTTGACCCTCTCTTCAAGTTTTGTCCGTGTTTGGCACTCAGGATTCACCACGCTAAGCGCGGTCTGTGGCCAGGTGACTACATCAGTTACATGACGCCAGTAACCATGAGAACGCGGCAGGCCGACTGGAAGAAGCTCAACTTTGCGGGCACGATCAACTGGGCCATTGACCTGCAGGCCTTCGGCCAAGAAGACTTCGACGTGCCAGTCACCATACCGCCAGTGGGAGAAGAGGCATGTATCGTAGGGGACAGCGCTGATCTGAACGCCGATTCCCTGTGTCAGTTTGCCTGTGCTTACGGCTTCTGTCCGGAACCGACCTGTGCTTGCGACGTAACCGGGCCTGCCAGGGCACTCCCAGCCGTTGTGTCGACTCAAGACTTCATGGCCGGGGACGAGATGAACGTGGATCTCCAGCGGCTCTGCAAGTTTGCCTGCAAGTACGGCTACTGTCCGCCGGATTCGTGCACCACTCCGGTTGTCGACGAGTATGAGGGCGGCTCTGTCGACTCCAGCATCGGCCTGGGCGGCATAATGGACAGGGACAAGTACAACAACCTACAAAATCAATGCATGCTCTTCAAGTACCCCAAGTTTCGAATCCCAGATAACTGCCTTGCCGAATGCATAGACGAAGTCGAAGCGGCCAAGGCTGAGGGCCGATCCACCAACTACGGCTTCGTGGGCAACTTCCCGCTCGACCAGGATCTCCCATGGACGGTGTACCCTGGAAGTCCAGATCCTGAAAATGTTTATGTGCCGGGGAAGTGTGTATGCGGCAACATGTTGGTCAACTTCGTCGCCGACGCCCTCATCGACGCCCTACCCATCATTGCTCAGGTATGTCTACCCCCTTGCCTGCCGAGGCCCTGAAATGCGGCTTTCTAACACCGAAACCGTGCCAGATTGGGTGTTATGTCGTCATGTCCTGATTCAAGCTGGTGCTCGACGTGGGGTTGCAAGCGATTCCCGGTATAGGCAAGATTCTGGACGCGGGCTTAGGTAGGTGCATATGCCCCTCCCCCCCGCGCCACCCTCCTCCCTCATTAGGACAGGTTTGACGTTATCGTGAGTAGATGCCGTGGCCACAGCGGCCCTGTTAGTCTCATACGCGTACCCGCCCGATCAAGGCCCTATCGGAGGTTTCTCATGGTGGCTCAGCCCCTGTGGTGGGGACAACCTTGTCCCGGACGAGATCTGCAGGTCTTCGAAACTCTCAGTTCCATCGCCGACGGCGTATCCAGCTTTAAGCTGCCCAAGAACATTAGGAAGGGAAGCGGGAAGAAAGGAGCCCCGCCAACCCAACCGACCGATCCAAGCCCAAAGCTGGCACCGGCACCGGCCCAACGGCAGGGCAGCGGCGCAGTCAAAAAGAAGAAGAAGTGCCGCGTTCCTCCGAAGCAGTCCAGTATCATCCTGGGCGCAGCAAAAAAACACTCTTCGCCTGCAGTCGTGTGTCACCGATGCCAATGGCGACGCCTCGACGACCAAAGACGACCATGTTGTCACGTCGTTAACTTTTGGCCCAACGCCGACGACCATCGAGAAGGTCTGTAGCAAAGCGTGGACCCAAGCTGCTACCACTACAGCTCGGCCATTGCCCAAAATAACGCATGGGATACGCTCAAGTGTGTCCATGGGAGTGTCGCAGCCGCGGAAGCCTCATACCTCCCTGGACCTGACAAGCGGAGGAGATAACACCACGAATCTGGAAGGGCCCAGCCTTGCGCGACCATGCCGCTTGCCAGATTGACGAGTTGCCCCCACGCTACTTCCTTGAAAAAGGCGTCAGTCCGGAATTGATAAATGCTGGCCAACCCGGGGACAGCTGATGCGCTACCTGCCGGCCGGTGAGAATGGGGGCGCTGGGCAGACGTTCAGGAGTGTCTGCTTCAGACACCATCTTGAAGCCTTGACGCCCGCCGAGTTCAAGATGAAGTGGGGATGCCGTGCCCCTCGCGAAAAAGGTCCCGATGAAGGGCACCAAAGTCAACAGCCTGTCCACCTCGATCCAGGTCGACGTGACGCTGGCGTGTGGGACAACCCGTGCTGGCCCAAGAGGGTGGCTTCCAAGGACCCGGGGTTTACGCTGTGGAAGTGGGATGAGTGGTACAAGACGCACACGCCCAATCCCCGGTATGATTTTGCACTGCCTTATCAGAAGAGGGGTCCCAACGGGGATTAGTGTCCATTGCTACATTCTGGGTTCCGGAACATGGCCACGTAGCGTACCACACGGGCTTGGTGTAGAGTGTTCAGGAGATGGATTTGCTACAATGTGGACTGGGAAACTTTCTGGGATATCCAGGCTGAGACGCGGCAACGTTGTAGATATCTACCGAAGTAGTTTATATGTACAAGCACGCAGAGGGCTTCGTGGACCCTTCTTCGAACCTGCCCTTGCTTGCTGGCTTCAGGCTTAACCAACCCTAAGCATCCACCTCCATCAGCTTCCCCCCTTGCACATGGAACACAAAATGATCCTGCTCCCCAAACTTAAACGTCACGCGGTGTATGTTGCGGTTTGTATCAGCAGTGTCAAATTCCGAGGACAAAGGAGCAGTACAAAGTACTAGTAAAGGAACGGAGAAGGTTCACCGTTTAAGCCAATAGCTAGATGTTTTGAGTCCAAGAGATGGCCGGTTGCCAGTAATTAGAGCTTGAAATCCCAGTGCACTGCGCCTACGTTCGCTCTCCAGCATTACATCACTGTTTGCTGTGTTTGACACGCTCACCTCATCCCTTTTGCCCATCACCATGACAAACTTCTGAAGATAACAAACCCACTCCTGCCAAGTCAACCCACCACCCAGCCTGAACTTCGGCCAATACAGCCAAAACGACCGCCGGACTCAACAACTCAAAACCCCACTCCCAACCACCTAGGTTGCTGCCCATCAACCTCACCTCCCTCCCCCACCCCTCCGCTCCCTCCAACAGTCCCATCTCAGACACCCCTCCACACTCCCGCCACTCCGTGACCTCCTCTCCTCACGCCGAATCTCAACCCCCATTCGTGCGCACGATCGCCCCCTCCCCCTCCGGCGGCACCACCGCTCCGCCTTCCTCAGCAGTCGCAATGCTGCTGCTTGCCTCTCCGGTACCACGCACCAGCAAGCGCTGGCTGCTATTGTCAGCTAGGGCATACGGTTCGACCACTAGATTCTCTGCTGTGAGGCTGGGTATTTGGCGGAAGGATTTGCTAATGCTTGGGTCGTCTGTTGGGGCTGGTGGGGTGCCGGAGCGCTTGCCAACGTCCCAGTAGGAGCGCCGAAGACTGGAGGCGGTGCGAGGCGTGTCGGTGGGCTGGTCTGAATCTGTTGCCTGGGGCTGGGGGTGAGGATGGACAAATTAATGGTGTTGGTGTTCTGGTGGTTTTGTTGCTGGGATCAGCGAGGAGAATGGCCCCATCATCGCGAGGACTGCCAGTCCGCTTAAAGGTTTCGCCCGTGCTCTGGGACTTACGGCACTGGTAATACTGGTGGAGGCCGGAGTCGGTGATCTCGGTCGGGCTGGTCTCGCGCAGCTCGCGGAAGAGGACGCGCAGGACGGGTATACAGGAGGCCATTATTGTGACAGCTATCTCGGCGGCGGCCCAGGTGATGAGGTAGCAGCCGTCATCTGGGAAAGAATGTCAGTGCTTGGTTGGCGGAGGGTGAGGGACTGAGGGCTCATGGGTGAAGTTCTTGGTGCCCATCCTGATGAGATTGACGGACTTGACGAAGGCAGTGACGCCAGCACTAATAAGACACGTCAGGAGAATCCAGCGGCAGGAAACGACGAGGGAACTCACAAAACACTCATAGCCATCACCACGCCAACTTTTTCCTTCTTCCGCATCTTCAATCGCCACACCAGATGCCACGGCAGCAACGCAAACAGAATGTCACATAACCCACTCAGACGGCCGAGAAAATCCCATACCCATTACTCACGCTCAAATCCCAGCACCTCCCAGGCATCATCGGCCGGAAATTCTTCTCAATCGGGTCACATTTCACCCACACAAACACACGGCCTGCAGCAGCATGGCGATGTTCATAGCAACGACCACAACGACCACAACGGCCAGAAATACACGGAGCTTGTCGCGCGCCAATCGGAGGATGGTGATGCCAAAGGACGTCTTGGACGACACGATGGCGAGGATGGTGAAGACAGAGCCGAGCCCAGCGCCCTCGAAGGCGATGTGCGGCAGGTTCGCGGCCGGGATGTCGCAGGGATACATGCCGAAGCCGTAGTTAATCACGCGTTCGCATAAGATCGATTCGGCGATGAACATCGTCTGTCGGGCGGTTGTAAGGCGATGTCAGTGGAACGGCTGAGGGAAAGTAGGCGGAAGATAGGGGCAAAGGGGTCGGACCCAGCTGACGATCAGCACCCAGTCATCCCACCACAACCCTCTTGATTGCCATATTTTGCAATAGACGCGCAACGCAAGGAAGGTTGTGGCGAAAGCTACGAGCGTCCAGATAGCGGCGGAGGCTCCGGGACCGATGTTCGAGATCGGCCCAGTCTCGACGCCGGCAGCACGGCGCGCACAGTAGTCGTCGGGGTCAGTCCAAGACGACGCAGCTGGGGAGCCGGCTGCTAGACGAAGGATGAGCAATCCCATCGCTCTCGAGGAGCTCGGGGAATCCCCAAGGATTCGAGACTCGGGATGCACGAGTTCAAGTCGTACCGAAAAGCCGTTAGGAGGCTGCTGCCCGTCTTGGCGTCGATCCAGGCTCATGTCGACATCTCACAAGGAATGGAATCCGCAGGAGCGGGCCGTGTCCAGTGAGGATGCCGTGAGAGGGTGAGGGCGTCGCGGTCGTGGGACCAGATGCCCGGGCTGGTCGCGAAACGCCTTTTTGATTAACCTCTCGATGTGTTTAACTACACTTGTGGGACGTTGGTTGCGAGAGCATGAAATACGAAGAGGTAGAAGAACGGCCATTTATCGAGTTCCTGACGAAGAGACCCTGGGGAGGAGGCAGCGTCTTCAGGCCTGAATAAACCCTGGGCACCGAATCTTCTGCGATGCTGACCCAGCCACAGCCCGAGATATCTTTGCAAGCCGCGTAGCCGTGATCCAGGGAGGCAGGCTTTACCGATGGGGTTTGTGAGGTTGAGGTTGTTTGTGGCCCAGATGCTGTCAGTTATCATATCACATCCATCCCTTGCATCCCTCACAAGACCAGGCCAATCTGACGTGCGACCGAGGGCTCTCGAGGGTGGCTGGCATCAAACACCACCAATGTCCAACTCATGATTGGCCCGCCACAGTTAGTGTTTGCTGCTAGCTGGGGCGTCTCCCAGTCTGTTGGGACTCGAACGATCTGGGAGCTGCTGACGATCCCACCTCCATTCTGTTTCTTGGTCTCAACCTTGCATTGGCGCGGAGGCGGAGGAAGGGCCCGGTTCCATGGCCATGCAGCTTGTCTCATCCGAAAAGGAGCGGTGCCCAGGGGTGGCATAGCCCAGTTCGGATTCGGCACCGAAAGTAGAATCTCAAGAACGGAGAACGGAAAACAGATGAGAGGTGAGATGTGAAGCAAAAAAAAAAAAAAAGATTAGTGAAAAGAAGAATAAACAAACGAGCGAAAATCAGAAAGAAATAAAAGATACTGAGTGAGGGTCCAATTGGAAGTCGTGTGGGTTTCAATAGGCTTTTCACTGTCCAATTCACTTAAACACCTAGTTTCTAGTGGTGGGAGCCTAGAAGCAACTTGAAGAACCCCATCCGTCCCACGAACAGAAATGAACCGTGTCGAGGACTCGGAACGCATCTGAAGCCGTAATTGTCCCAAGTGTCCAACTGGCAGCCCTGATGGGGCTACCTGCCAAGCTCCCGCCAAAGTGCGGCGGATACCGTGAGGGACCGAGCTGACAGTTGAACTCCGCCGTGTGAAAGAGCCAGGAGTTGCTGGGACCGTCATTGACGTCGGAACCGAACTGTTGGTCTGGCCTTGAATCGGACTACGCACGGAGATATGCTTCGAGGCGTTCCGAGCAAAGCGACCTGGACACTTCCTCTTCTGGATTATCTCGAGCTTCCCGATTCGACCGAACCTTTCCAGCTGTCCTCCTCCCGGTCTCCGGACGAGACCGGAATCTGCTGTGCCATGGCCTCGGTAGTACGCGGCAAGGTGCATATTAGAGATTCCCCGCCGATGCACGACTGAGTTTCCCCCTCATTCAGGTGGTAGACCCCGCATCCTTCCTACCGGAGTGCCGTCGACAGCCGGGACTACGTTGAGGCATACGAGGGAGAAAAAATGTAAGAGAAGATCAAGAGTTCGTGCTGCGGTGATCTCCAGTTTGTCAAATTGGTAGTTAACGTGAAACAGTGGGGCTGTCGTAGCCTGCCTTGTTGATCGCGAAGAAGGGGACCACAAGTCGGTGGGAGGACCAACCCCACATGAACCGCCTGCAAGGGCTTCGGAAAAGGAGTGGGCCCCGGCCTTGGCCGGCAATTCTCCAGATCAGATCAGATGAGCTCTCAGCTGTCCCGACAACTAACGAACCAGCCAACCACTGTGCCGTCCCTCTCCTTTGTCAAAAGCTCCCCAGGAGCCATCGACTCGACCCCTCCGGCCCGTTCCTGTCAATTTCCCGGACCGTTCGAGCGTCGTGGTCATATTCTTCCGTCTTACCGAGCCAGCCAGCCAGACAAACATGGGGCGAGCACTTCGCGTCGCGCAGCTGGCGGCAGCAGCGCGCTGTGCGCCCGCGTCGTCCACTCTTGCCTCGCCTCGCCTCTGGAAACGCACTGCTGCCCGCGCCACTACCCCGCGATTCATCGGCCTCGCCGGCGAGATGAGACTTGGCGGCCCCGCTGCAGCGGCCCGGTACAACCATACTTCTAGCGAGATCCCAGCCGAGGAGAAGCCTGTCTCGACGTCGGAGGCTGCGTCGGAGGAGACGCTGTCTCGGAAGAGAAGCCCTTGTCGGCTGGGAGCCTGTCCCGGCTCAGGAGTCTGTGTCAATGGAGCCTGTGTCCGCGGAGGAGCCCGCCCCGACGGACGAGAAGGCTGAAGCAGAGGCCAAGCTGGCGGCGATGATGGAGAAGATGGCCGATATGGAGCAGAAGATGCAGGAGATGATGGCCAGGATGGAGCGCAGAAGTCTGCCGAGGCGAATAAGGAGGCTACGCCGGAAACGACAGCAATCCACTTGAAGCAATGGTCCAACTGGCGTGGTCGACTTGATTGGCGCTCTGGAAAGGTCAGGGTGCGTTTCTCCGGTAGCGAGGAGGACGATCTTGTTTGGATCCCCTCTGGCTGCGTGACGCGTGCCCCTGCGAGACCTGCGTCGACCCCCATTCGGGCCAGAAGAGCTTCGCGACTACCGAGCTCCCGCACCAACCGAAGGTGGAGCTCGCGCAATTTTCTTGACAACGGTTCCTTGAGGGTGGTGTTCGACAAGGACCCTCTCAGCGGCGGCAAGCAGCACGAGTCCGTCTTCTCCAAGTCCGAGGTGTCCCAGTGGAAGCAGCACGAGAGTTACTATAGGGGACGCCCCGGGACCCACCAGCCGGTCAGGATCCCTTGGGACAAGGCCACGTACGAGGTTCTCCTGGCCAGGGGGCGCTGTCGCATCAGCTACAAGGACTGGATGGACAACGAGCCGGAGTTCTGGCGCGCCTTTACCGACCTGTGCGAGACGGGCCTCGTCTTCGTCCAGGACGTGCCCGAGGACGAGGAGTCGGTGCGGCGCATCGCCGAGCGCATCGGCCAGCTCCAGCACACCTTCTACGGCTGGACGTGGGACGTCAAGTCGAAGCCGCGGGCCGAGAACGTGGCGTACACGAGCACCTTCCTCGGCTGCACCAAGACCTCATGTACCACAAACCCGTCCCCCAGCTGCAACTGCTGCACTGCCTGTCCAACAGCTGCGAGGGCGGCGAGTCGCTCTTCAGCAACGGCATCCGCGCGGCCTACGAGCTCTCCCTCGAGCATCCCAAGCACTACGACGTGTTAACCCAATCCCACGTCTGGTTCGGCTACAACAAGAACGGCAACCACTACTGGGCCGGGCGCAGGACCATCGAGACGTACCAAAAGCGACCGGTGGAGACGCGGTGGGCGCCGCCGTTCCAGGTGCCCTTCAGGCGGTCCAACTCGGCGAACGTCCACGACGGCATGGCCAAGTGGAAGACGGCCGCCACCACGTTCCAAAAGATTGTCGAGTCCGAAGCGAACATGTACGAGGTCAAGATGAAGCCCGGCGAGTGCGTCATCTTCAACAACTCCCAGGTGCTCCACGGCCGTCGCCAATTCGCCACGGCCGAGGGCAGCCGCTGGCTCAAGGGCGCCTACATCTCACCCCAGACCTTCATGGGCGCAGTGAACAGGCTGGCCGAGTACAAGAAGGCGCAGGGCGTTACGCTGCCATACTACCTGGGGCCACATGACAGGGAGCTGCAGCATGTCAAGGACAGCTTGGCGAGGCGGCGTGCGGCAAAGCCAGCGAAAGATGCCGCCGATGCCGCCGACGCCGCCGACACCGCATCCCGGAAGGAAAAAAGCAAGTACAAGACGTACAGGCGCCTCCTGCTCACCCCGGATGATGAGTAGGTTGCGAGCCCGTAACGGGATGTGCTTTTGTTTTGTCAATAGCCAACCAGAACCTCCGCCTGCACAGAAGCCTGTGCATAAATGATCACTTTCCCGCAATGCCTTTGACTGGCCCTCTCTCCTCATAATCACACTGGCCAAGCCAGAAACTGCACATCATGCTTGATCCGGAACTGGCCATTGGATTGTCACCGAGTGCTAGCGAGCAACATCTATGAACCAAGCCCCAGATTTCTCTGTTCTCCCATGGAAGCCCATCACCTGCACTTAAGCAGCAATGGTGACCTCAACCTCGACACCAGCCTCGATGTTGATGATGATCTGCTTGACGATCTCGGTGGGAGCAGTCAGGTCGATCAGGCGCTTGTGGATGCGCATCTCGTACGAGTCCCAGGTCTTGGAACCCTCACCGCAGGGGGTCTTGCGGGTCTGTAGGCACAACACCAGTTAGAATCTAGAATACATCATCATCTGGCAGAGAGAACCCACAGTGATCTTGAGGTCTTGGTGGGCAGGCGGACGGGGCCCTTGGCGCGGAGGTCCTTGTTCTTGGCGCGCTCGATGAGCTCCTGGCAGACCTTCTCGAGGGCCTGGACCTTGCGCGAGGTCAGGGTGATGCGGATCTTGTGGACCTTGGGCGCCTCGCCAAAGTCCTTCTCGGGCTTGTTGTAAGACATCTTGGCGGTGGATTAGGTTGGATGAAGAGGGCCTTCAAGACTCGAACGGTGTCGACTGGACACGCGGTCAGTTTAAGGTCTTATGTGTGGTCGGCAGAAGGCATTGCTCTGTACTCGGAGGCAGGTGTGGCCTCGACGAGCCGCGGCGGGCGACATACCGGTTCGGCAAAGTGATGAAGGCGAAGCAGCGGCTGTGGTGATGTTTTGCGCAAGTTCTGCGGTCACGAACTATTTTGCATTTTCGGATTCGGGTCTGGTGGGGGGAAATCTTGGCGAGGGCATGGCTCAGCCCCCACACAGATGTGGCGCTTGATGTCAAATGGGGCTTGAGCCCAGCTGAGTCTTGGCCCTCCAGCAGTCGAGCCAACAGCGGCGGCCTATGACACATTCGGCAAGATCCCCAAACAGGCTTCACTTGGCGGGGCAAACTTCACAAGGGACCAAGCTGTCGGCCTGATCACCATAAATATACGGCTAGCACGTTGGGTCATCAAATCCTGGTACTTCTGACATTTAACATCTCCACTGACCGCGCTCGACTTTCTTCAGCTGCCTTTGGCAGTTCAGGGCTGCCGCCAGCTTCTCAAGCTTCATCTCACTTTTCTGTTTGGGCCTCGACATTGCCACCCCTGCCCCTGACCCTCAACAACAACATGAGCTCCTCACAACTACCCGCCTTTGTGCTCTTCCCGATCGCTGCCTGGAGAGACCAGGTCTTGCCCGATGAATGGGTTTCGCTTCTTAATGCCTGGCGCGCTCTTGTCAACAGTCATCTTTCGCTCTCAGACAACGATTTCTTGGCCACTTCAATTAAGGACGAGAGTCTGCAGGCATTCCTAACATCTTTCACCCGGGAAGTCGCGCTAGGTGGCATTGGTGTTTTGGGGTCCTCATCTGCGGCGAAGAGGTTGCTAAGAGAATGCCTGGCACTTGCTACCGGCTGCTGCAGGCTCCCTCACACCCAGTCGACTGGTTCAATGGGATTTTCTCTCCGACCTAAGCCGTGTTTACGGGAAGAAAGCCGGGATACTTCTGGACAGTCTATCGGAAGGTTCCAAGGGGGCTTTAGAGTCGTCTCTGGCTACCCTCAAGAAGTTCCTCATCAAAAACCTCGACGCTGGCCTTAATGGAGGTGACTTGAAGGGCATTGAGGAGCGGCTGGAGCGGGTGAACGACTTGATCCGTGTCTCCCCTTCGACTGCCGAGTTCTTACTGGCCGGCAGCGACTTCGTCGACGGTCTCATCAGTTGCTACAAGATCACCAACCGCCTCTCCGAAAAGCCCTCATTGCAACAACCTATCTCTGCCTTATGGGCCTCGCTGAGGGACAGAAATTGTCCGCTCTGACGGACCAACTCTACTCACTCAAAGCCGCCGCAGAGACACCACAAACCGGGCCCCTCAACGTCAACGATTCTCTCGTGGCCGAGCTGGTCACATCCACGCCTCTACTGCAACAACTCCAGCGCAGGCTCGAGGAAGCTGACACGACCTCAACCCGGACCAAATCCGTCCTCGCCCAACTCGGCAGCTTTAAGAAACCCGGTGGCGGCATGTCCAAGCCCAAGAGGCTCATCAAGCGCAAGATCGACAAAGGTAAGGGCCTGGCCGATTATGACGAGGCACAAGCCCAACAAGACATTCACATCCACCGCATGAGCCATATCTCGCAAGTCCAAGACCTTTTCCCAGAGCTCGGCACAGGCTTCATCTCGAAGCTCCTCGACGAATACGCCGACAACACTGAGGAAGTCGTTGCGCACCTGCTCGACGGCTCGCTCCCGCCCCATCTTGACTCCCTGGACCGCTCCGAAGACCTCTCCCCTTCCCAACCGACCGCCAGTCTCCCACCTCGCCGGCGCAGCTCCCTCCTCCCCCGCCCGACCCTCCCCAATCCCTCTCAGACCTCGAAGAAGACAACCTCGACATCCTCACCGCCTCGGCCTCGCGCCTCCACATCGGGAAACGCCCCAACGTCAACGCCGACTCGCTCCTCGCCGACCGATCCCAGGCGCCCAACAAAGCCGCCATCCTCTCCGCCCTCGCCGCCTTCGACTCGGACGACGACGAGCGCGACGACACGTACGACGCGGCCGACGTGGGCGGGACTGTCGACACCCCCACCGCTGAGGAGACTTTGCCTGAGGGCACCGAGGCGACGCTGTACCGCGCGTGGGCTGCTACTCCCAAGCTGTTTGCAAGGGATAACGAGACCAGACGGTCGAAAGAGAGGGAGGTGTTGAGGGACGAGACCGGCATGACGGACGAGGCGCTCGAGGGGTGGGCTGTGATGCTTGGGCGGGATGCGGGTATGAGGAGGAGGTTGCAGGCGCGGTATGGTGAGTGGACGGGGGAGCAGGTTGACTTGGGGAGTACGGCGTGGAGGGCCGGGGTTGATGATCAAGATGGTGAAGGGAGTGACAGTGCTGGGCCTACTGGACGTGGCGGGCATAGGAGGGGGAGAGGAGGAAGGGGAGGAAGAGGAAGAGGTGGAGGTGTGCCGCCCCCTGGGCGGACTCGGATATTGCGAGGCGGAGGAAGGAGCAGAATAAGGGGAGTCGGGCGAATCATAATCGGAGGGACCAGAGAGCGAGGAAGATGGCGAGGGGTGGGTTTGCTGCGTAGTTGCGTCGTGGGAGAGAAGACAGGTTTCACCACTGTCAGCCACGACAATCTGATTAGAATCGGCTGAGTCTCACCCCGCGGCAGTGATGCCCACACTGTGTGGTATACGAGTAGACGACTCCCCAACTCACCACAACATGCCTCCCTCTTAATATCTCCTAACCTCCCTTCCACCCCCAACCAACGCAAATCTCGAGCTACCTAAAAATCCCAAGCGCACCACTCCCTCTTGGGCGGCACCTCCGGCATAACGCCGCCCTCGAACCTCCCCGTCTCCACAAACGACTTCCACTGCTTCACCACCCCGGGATCCTCATACTTGCCCGGCTCGGCCTCCGTCTGGTCTGTATACGGCGGCGCGCCATTCGGCATCCAGATCCTGACTTTGCTGCCATCGAAATTCCGGATCACGGGCACCTCCTTGCCTCCACCTTTCGGTTCCTCATAGGTGACAGGCCGACCTTTGAACATCGTCAGCTTTTTGCCCTCCGGGTCCTTGGAGCTGTAGGAGGAGATGTGAGGGTGTTGGCGAGTTGCGTTGGGACCGTAGGGGCCTTGGCCTATTTTGGCAGAAGTCCCGCTGGAAGCGCCGAGGGCGGTGCTGGTTTGGGGGGCGCCAAAGGCATTGGCGGGGGCGGTGACGGCTGGTTGGCCGAAGGGGGATGCGGTTGCGGGTTGACCAAAGGCGGAGTTTGCCGCGGGTTGCCCGAAGGGCGACGACGTTGCCGGCTGCCCGAAGGGATTGCCTGGAGTGGTTTTGGTGGGAGGGGTGCCGAACGGGTTGGCTGCCGGTTGTTGTTGTTGTTGTTGTTGCTGCTGAGGCTGGCCAAAGGGATTTGCAGAAGCAGCTGCCGGTTGGCCAAACGGATTGTTGGCGGGTTGGCTCGTCGCTGGTTGCCCAAATGGCGAAGGGTTGGTTGGGGCTTGTTGCGTCGGCTGGCCGAAGGGGTTGCTGGCGGGCTGTGTACCACCGAAACCACCTGAAGTCGTCGTCGCTGGAGCGCCAAAAGGGTTTGGTCTCTGGCCGAGGGCTGCTGGCTGCCCAAACGACGACTGTCCAAATGCCGCTGCCGTCGCAGGCTTCGCTGGCGCCCCAAACGGATTCGGCTTCGCGCCGAGTGTGCTGGGTTGACCGAAGGCGCCTCCGGTTTGCGCAGGCTGACCGAACGCTGACCCACCCCCGAGCCCTGATGGTGGACCAAAGGCTGACTGTTGTGCTGGCTGGCCAAAGGCGGGCGCAGAGGCGCCAAACGGGTTGGGCTTCTGACCAGCGTCGCAGGCTGTCCGAAAGCGCCGACAGTTGTCGCAGGGGCAGCCGGTGCGCCAAACGCATTCGTGGCTGGCTTCTGGAAAGCATTCGCTGTGCTTGAAAGCCCACCGCCAGGAGCCGCCACTCCCGTCTGCCCCTTGCAGATATCTATCCGGTTCGGGTGCTTATTCGCTCCGTCGACGATGAACTGTATCGCCGCGGGAATGTTGTTGAGGGTGTGCTGAATCTGTTGCTGGGCGTTTTGGTACAGCTTGGATGTCATTGAGCTGCGAGGA
Organism: Achaetomiella virescens; assembly: GCA_031001845.1. Taxonomy (NCBI): domain Eukaryota; kingdom Fungi; phylum Ascomycota; class Sordariomycetes; order Sordariales; family Chaetomiaceae; genus Achaetomiella; species Achaetomiella virescens. The sequence continues at coordinate 46,269 of JARNGD010000122.1, forward strand.
CGTCAGCGCCGGCGGAATCCCACACAAGTGGGTGAACCCACCGCTCCCTGGGGATTCCCAGCCATTGCCCCCATCATGAAATGTAGCCGTATCTCCTCAAAGCTCTGCTCGCGTGGATATCCACCCCAGAGCTGCTCTGGTGCATCTCTTCCCGGGCCGTAGCATGAAAGGATCCATTGTGGGACCTCGCTTGAGAGGTCTTTTTGGATGGTTTCGGGGTCAGCCCGGGGTATGGTGGTGAGTCTGGAGTGATAGTCGGTTAAGACCCGTCGCCCGTAGTTGCAGTAGAGTCCGTACCTGCAGCTCGTCCGCCCATGTTCTGGTTGCCTTGGCCGGCGAGGGCGCCGAAGCGGTTACCGAATTGCTGCCCACCTTTCGGAGGGTGCTCAAACTTGCAGTTCGCTAAAGAGTGGAAGCATAACGGTTAGCCAGCGCCTTGGATGTTCATATAATTGTAACGAGCAGGACATGTTCATGGCGGCTGGTCGTCGAGGTCGACGCAAAGCCTTGTTGGCGTGGCGACTCTAAGAGGAAAAGGAAGGAAAAACGAGAAAGGCAACCTTCATACTTCCATATCGGCAGTAACCTGCTGTGATAGAACCGGCAGACGGTCATCTTAGCTTCGTTGGAAAATCGGGCGCTGTTATTGTCGCGATCTCAAACTCTGGAACATTATGCCGTGGTCTCGGTTGGTATAGAGAGCCACGCGCCAGGCGCCAGGCGCCAATCGACGCGCGAATTCTTGGCTTCGACGTCGGCCAGCAACCCGTCAGCCTCACAGAAGAGACCCACGAACATGAGCCACACGCCAAGTGCCGAACTGGCGTGGCTTGATCACCCCACTTACCGAGCTGCAGCACAGACTCGCGTCAACGCCGCGGCATGCCGAAAGCTGCCACGGGCACCTGCATGCTGCAGTCTGGAGAATCTGTCATGGGGGTATCACAAACGTTAAGCCGCTCGAGATCGTCACCTATTCGGATGGTAGGGCGGGGACAGCTGGTCATCATGACTGGCGACATGCGGCTGGACCAACATCTCATCCAAGAACGGCCCTTCTTGTCTGACAGCCCGGCTCGAAGATGGTCTCAACAGTCTGGCTATGTCTCGACTCCAGCTCGAAACTGACCCCCAGATTCTGGTTCACTTGGGGTCCATCGCCCTCCGCTTTTATGGGGTCCGGGGAACCCAGGCCCGGCGTCGAGCTGCTGCAGAGCCGCCTGTCACCGAGCCGAATGCCGTTTCCGCACCCATTCCGCGCTAGGTCTTGCCAATGGAGTGCTGCCCGCATCACTCGATTGGCGAGCAGTGGCCTGGATAATCCCGAGGAATGGGTGAAACAGCCAAAAAGGGAGCATCGACATCATCGCGTGGCGGCTGACCTGCGGCGATAAGCTGATAAAGGGCTGTGCTTCACCGATTATGCCGTGGGAAGCCGAGCTGCCCTCCATTCTCCCACACGGGAGGAGGCAGCAGGCATCAAGTCCAAGGTAGTTGCCCAGTATTGTCTGCTGGATTGGCCATTGGCAATTGGTTCGCATGGTTGGTCACTGCGAAGAGGAGCCGTCGTCCGCCAAAAATGGAGCTTCATCCGTTGCGTAATCTTGACATTCTTAAAGGCCCCTCCCCAGCGCTGACCGTTCTCCTCCATGAGTTCCGTTGTCGTCTCTGGCTGTGGTAAACGAGTCCGAGAACAGAGTTCACAATGGCCTTCGCCGCAGAACACCTTCAGCTGTGGCTGGCGCTATTAGCGGGCGCCAGCATTCTCTATGTAAGTATCAAAATTAATCCTGATAGCTACGAACCTCGCTCTGACCTCCTAGACCACATGCCTCGTTGTCTACCGCCTCTTCTTCCACCCGCTGGCCAAGTACCCCGGCCCGTTCCTGGCCAAGCTCACCGACGCCTACATGCTCTACTACGCCTGGAAGGGCGACCGCCACCTCGAGTTCTGGCGCCTGCATGAGAAGTACGGCAAGTTTGTGCGCTTCGGTCCCAACTCGCTGTCCGTCAACTCCAACACGGCCCTGAAGGAGATCTACGGCTTCCGTGCCAACGTGCGCAAGGCCGGTTCTACGACGCTTTTGTGCACCCCGCCCCCACAACACCCACAAACGCCCGCGACAAGGACCTGCACGCCCGCAAGCGCCGCGTCCTGTCGCACGCCTTCTCGGATGGCGCCATCAAGGAGGTCGAGCGCTACATCCTTGCCAATATCCGCACCTTCTGCGAGGCCATTGGCGATTATGGACGCCAGATCCAGGACAAGAAGGGCTGGAGCTCGCCCAAGAACATGTCCGACTGGTTCAACTACCTCACCATGGACATTCTGGGCGACCTGTGCTTCGGCAAGGCCTTCCACATGCTTGACGGCCCGGACAACCGCTACGCATCGATCTGGTTGGCGTTGCCGCCCAGCGGCATCTTCTGGTGAGTCTCTGCAGCGGGACAACGTGACTTCCTTATGATTAACAAGCCGCAGTGCGGCACCATGCCTATCATCAACAGGCTCAGCCTCGACAAGCTCCTCTTCCGCAACATCGCCGCCGGCCGCGCCAAGTACATGGCCTACAGCCGCCAGCAGCTGACCGAGCGGACTGCACTCGGCGACGAGACCGACCGCCGCGACTCTTCTACTACCTGCTCAAGGCGCGCGACCCCGAGACCGGCCAGGGCTTCACCACCCCGGAGCTCTGGGGCGAGTCCAACCTGCTGTAAGCCCTACCCGCCTCCGGTCTTTCGCCCTGCACTTAGTACTAAGCACTAACCTCACCAGCATCATCGCCGGCTCCGACACCACCTCTACCGCCATGGCCGCGACCCTCTTCTACCTGGTCCGCCACCCCTCCGCCCTCGCAAAGGCCACCGCCGAAATCCGCAGCAAATTCTCCTCCCTCGAAGACATCCACCAAGGCGCGGTCCTCAACTCATGCACTTACCTGCGCGCCTGCATTGACGAGGCCATGCGCCTCTCGCCCTCTGTCGGTGGCCTCCTGCCCCGCGAGGTCCTCGCCGGCGGCATGACTATCGACGGCGAGCGCGTGCCCGCCGGTATCATCGTCGGCACGCCGCACTACGCCATCCACCACAACCGCCTACTACCCGGATCCGTTTGCTTATAAGCCCGAGCGCTGGATTGTTGCGGATCAAGAGAAGACGGGGGTGAGGGGGTCAGTGAGACCGAGGTGAGCCTGGCGCAGAGCGCGTTCTGTCCGTTTTCAATTGGGCCCCGCGGGTGTATTGGCAAGGGACTGGCGTACGTTGAGATGAGCCTTACGCTCGCGAGGGTGCTGTTTATGTATGATGTGAGGAAGGCCGTGGGTGTTGCTGATCCCGCGGAGGGCAAGCCGGGTGCGGAGTGGAGTGGGGGCGTGAGAGGGTGGGCGAGTTCCAGCTGGTTGATATCTTTACAAGTCTGAAGAATGGGCCGATGGTGGAGTTTAGGAGGAGGGAGTTGTAAGGGGCGGACGAAGTCACAGTTAGGGATAAGATGTGGGATTGGCTATTTGGTTGGACTTGGAGTCAGGGACGGGATGTTGTCTTGGGGGAAAGGGGGGGGGGGGGGGTTTTGCATAGCATAGCGAAGGGCTGTAGGTCTAAAATGCATGAACTTGTTCAACTATGTTGATGACTTGATGGCTCTGCTCGATTCGTGGAGAAAATGGTTGGGTTCCGCCCTCCTCCGGTCCGGCAAAAAAAGCCCTGGCCGACTGCCGGCAGATGTTCAATCCGGCAGCTTCCATTTGAGGCAGTTCCACAAGGTTCCAGCCAGGTAGCACCGAATATGGAGCATGTTGATATTATTCAATGTACAGGCACTGACAGCCGCTCGAATCACGATCATGCCCGCAATAACCAGGACTTGCTGTCACGTAGCTCATGGCAACCTACTTAGTATCGACTCCCTCCATATTACATTGACCACCAGCCATAGAGACCCCTTGCGAAAGACACATCCACACCGTGCCTCTGCTGATTACAGCTTCACTTCACGACTCTGGCATTCCGGCACGACTCATCTCCTTACTAGTAGTCATCATGAAGCCCTACACCCTCCTCCTAGCCCTCTCCAGCCTCAACACAGCCACTGCAAATGCCATTCTGCTCCTAACCAGCCCTCCACCCGCGCCACCTGGCCCAACGGCCCTTTCACCACTTCCGGCCGCTACATCCTCGACGGCTCCGGCCACAACATCACCTACGCAGGCGTCAACTGGCCGGGCCACGCCGACGTCATGATTCCCGAGGGGCTGCAATACCAGTCCGTCGAGTCCATCGTCGACAAGATCAAGTCCCTCGGCATGAACGCCGTTCGCCTGACCTTTGCTATCCAGATGGTCGACGAGCTCTACAGCAACGGTGGGAAGGATGTCACGATCCAAAAGGCGTTTGTGCAAGCTCTGGGGGAGAAGAACGGGACGGCGGTTTTGAAGAGGATGCTGGAGAGGAATCCAAGGTTTACAGCGAAGACAAATAGGCTGGACGTGTGGGATGCCGTGGTGGCGGAGTTGGGGAGGCGGGAGGTGTATGTGCATTTGGACAATCATATTTCGAGGGGGATGTGGTGTTGTTCCGGGGATGATGGGAATGCGTGGTGGGGGGGATAGGGATTTCTCTGTTGCGAACTGGACCAGGGGCTGGCGTACATGGCGAATCATGTACGACACTTTCTTTCCCCCTCCCTTCCACTGCCCGTGTTCCAAGTTCTTCTCCCTCCCCTTAGCTCCTCAGCCTATTCCCAACCCTCCTCTCACCTTACTACTAACCACTGTTCGTAACAACAGGGCAAATCGTGGCCCGCGCTCACCTCCATCGGCCTGCGCGAGCCGCGCGAGCCCTCCTCCTCCTCTCCCGCCCACGCCACCTACAATTGGCGGACCTGGTACGCGCACATGCGCCAGGGCGCCGACGCCGTGCATGCAGCCCACCCGTCCCTGCTCATCTTCCTCTCCGGTCTCAACTACGACACATACCTCACCCCCGTAGTGCAGGGCACCGCGCTCACCCCCGGCACGAGGCGGTTCAGGCGCGAGGACTTCGCCGGGTACGGCCAAGGCAAGTTGGTGCTGGAGCTGCACAACTACGGGAACGACGTCAAGAGTTGTGATTCTCTCAAGCAGAACTTGGAGAGGAACGGTTTTGAAGCGATGAGAGGCGGGAAGGAGGTGGTGAATGTGTTTCCGGTGGTGATGACTGAGTTTGGATTTCAGATGGATGAGAGCACGTGGGGGGGGTGTATGCGAGCTGTTCGGCGGGGTATTTGCCCTCGATCAAGGCGGGTGGATGATCTGGGTGTTGGCGGGGAGTTATTATGTGAGTCCGGTCGGTGCAGGACTATGAAGGGGATGGGGGCTGTTGACTCATGACTGGAGTGCATGGAGGAGTCAGGGGTTTGTGGATGGGGCGTTAAGGGGGATGGTAAGGGAGACGTCGCGGTGAAGGGAGCCTAACGATAACTTGGGTACCTAAGTCTCAGCCGAGGCCTCGTGACTGTATATGGACCTGGGAGTAGTGGAAGCTGTGCTTGGGTCGATATAGAGGCAGCTGCATTGGAAATTAGTGGGGCTAATTATCCTGTGTGGCCAAGAGACCCACCCTGCGCCTTCAACCAGTGGCAATCGCAGTACATACATCATGAATATGCTGGATTCCAAGATCAGAGTGTATGTAAGTGGAGACATGAGAAAATGTCCGGACGGACTCGGATTTACCGTCGTAAGCAGTATTGGATGTACAGGAGAACAACACACGAGTCGAAATGGGCATGGCGAAGAGAAGCCGGGAAGTGAGAAGAGGGTACTGCAGCAAAAAGATCGGCTTTAACCGCTGTGCCCCCACGCGGGATTGAACCGCGGACCTCATCATGTCGCAGGTTGATACGAGTGATGCGCTCTACCACTGAGCTATAGGGCTTGGTGATTATCCTAGACTAAGGATTTCATATTATGGCTCGCTTAGCATTCCTTATCATAACCTTGGTCTGTTGATCTTGTTTGTGGCATCGTGTTATCCCACGGTTGGGCCCCTCTGGTGCTAGATCTCATCGGAACGTGACTTGGATAGAAGAAGAATAAAACGTTTAATAAAATATGGAGTTAACGTGCATGATAAGCGAGTGAAACAGATAAGCGAGTGAAACACCTCTATCCACCCCACGACAATTATCCTAGACTACAATATATCAATACTAGGAACCAACTATAATTACATCAGAAATAGATGAATCAGACGATTCTGCAACCTCCTAGCAAGTGCGCGCATTGTAGCCAGACTTGCCGCACACGCCATAGCACCGAATCTTCGTACGAGCCCCCCCTGAACCCCCACCTTCCGGCTGCGTTTCCTGCACTACCTCCCCACCCACGGCGTTTCTAATCCAGTAGATCCTTTGCATCTTGCATAGTAAGTGACCCTCCAAGCCGCATACGTGTTTTCTTAGCACGCCGGCGCTTGCTTAGTGCCTCATTGGCCTTGCGGAGCGAAGAGACCTCTGACCGAAGGAGAGCCACCTGGTGCATTACAGCTATCGTACCCTTGGCAAGCTGGTCCACCGCAGCTAACATTGAAGTTGGGGAGCTATTTTGATGGTTGGCAATGCGAGTCTTGATGAGCATTAATTGTGCGTCGGCTTCTCGGGGGTTGTATTGTCTGGAAGACCCAAGGTTGTAGAGTGCCGGCCGTAAGTTTCGGAGGTGTTGGCGTACGAAGTTTGATATCTAGCTTGGAAAGCACCCTCTCTAGATCGTATAGCACTAGACCAGCCCCTGCAAAGCCACCCTGTATATCTTCTCTATTATAGAAGCAAAGAAGGCCTCGCGGAAGCCGTAAAGGAACTCGAGCTTGCTGACGTAGCTAATATACGCACGCATCAAGTCCTCAATCTGGCGACCGTATAAACTACTTCATTGGCCTAAAGCAGCCAACATCGAGTGGCTGGAGCTTGTAGGAGGAATGCGGAGTGCATGTAGAGTATAATGATGTTGTTATCCTGGCAGTAGAGCTCGAATTCGGTAGAGTGGTGGCTTTCGTGGCCGTCGAGGATCAAACCGTTTTTGCCCTTCGTACGAGGTGCCGTATAGAAGTCGAAGTGCTTGATCCAATCCAGGCCTACCGCATTAGTAGTCCAGCCGTTCTCGGTAGTTGCGATGCGCAATCGGCCGGGAGGTTGCACTCGGTATACCAGTTAGCGAGGTGGTACTACGCGGCCAAGATGATGAAAGAGGGATGGCCCAGCCGAGGGCATTGACTCCCTGGATCACGTTGCCATTCGCGGTTGCTAGGCTAGGCTAGTTTTGCCCTGCCGAAGCCATCCGAGGTCGTAACTACTATGCCCGCGCGGATCATGCCCATCATGAACCCAGTCTCGTCGAAGTTATAGATATCGTCATCCAGGATGCCGTACTTGGCCTTAGTGTTTCGTACGAGTGCAAACCACTCGCCAATGACCTTTGGATCCTCGCACTTGGCCCTCTGGTAGTCGTATCTACGCGTATAACGCGTACGGAGCTCTGGTTGGCGTTTGACGAAGTTATGAGCCCAGCGCTTGCCGACAGGGGGCGTATCGCGTTCTCGTAGCAGTTGGTTGGCCATATCTTCCACACTATATAATCTAGGTAGGAATGCGCGTGCAGATAGCTCAATTATATACTAAACTATTATATTCTCTTCCAGATCTGTGAGCTTGCGCGAATTTGCTGGAGTATCGCATCGTGCAAGCCGGCCGTCGCGTCGTCGCATAAGCGTTGCGGGACTGACGCTGTAGATCTTCGCGGCAGCCCGAAGACTAAGAGTATAGTCGTTTTGAATAGCTTCAAGTGCAAGATTGATCCTAGCCTCGTTGGAAGGTAAAGCCATGGTTCGTTGTGGAATATGTTGAGGTGGAGGGTAAGGGATACGCGACGCGTTAGAAAGTGTTTCACTCGCTTATCTGTTTCACTCGCTTATCATGCACGTTACTTGATTATATTAATCCTCTACCATTTGCTGGTCCAATAGTTGGCTGTGGATCGATGTCTCTGTGGTGCTAATTCAATTCTGCCTAACGTACATTATAAGCGAGTGGCCCGCATAAGTGTGACGAACGGTCGAATCCCTCGTCTAAAAGGGACTCCTGAAGGTTTAACTGGGGTCGGGATGACTGTTCGGTAGAGCCAAAAGGTCTACAACAAGTGCACACAAGCAATTGTCTCAACAGTAGGGTGATACTGCTTGTATGATTGCTTACTGAGGAAGCTACCGTGATGCCCGTGGGCGGTAGAGATCGTGAACTATATACAAGCTTCCTCTCCTTGGCTCAGTCTGGTCCAGCGACTGATCCTAACTGAGCCTCCGGCTCAGTTACGCTCATTCTCTGATCCCAACTGATCCCTACTGTTGGCTCAGTTTCCTGGCACCACTGATCCTCCTGCATTAGCTCAGCCTCCGTGTCACCCTTGATTGGCCCTGAATGCTTCCGGTTGGTCCCACCCGGCCGCAATATATGGTTGGTCCGTGGCAATAAGCGAGTGGCCCACGTCAAAATCCAAATATAACCCTGGAAACCCAAGCTCCCTAAAATTAGCAAACGCTCATAAAATTCACTTTAACTTCGAGAGTGGCTTATTTAGTTCCTAGAAATTAAGATATAGCTGTATTATATTATATTCAAGCAAGTATGTTAAGGCAAGAGCCTAGTTGATCTTAATCCTAGTGTTGCGGTCCACGCATTGATGTTGCACAAGGTGTGGTAATGATTGACTAGATTGCTCCGAATGGGGAGAGGAAGAGAGAGAACTAATTGACAGGAGGAAAAGGGACAGCTTTTATCAAGCAGCTAACGCGCACAGATGTAACGGGCTGAGCCCTGGGCAGGCCTCGGTCACCCTCGGCCAACCCCTAACCCTCGTGCGCGCCCCTGCCCCTGAACGTCAACACCAAATCGCTGGCAGCGAACCCCATCGTGCCTGCCTCTTTCGGGTTGTTGCCTTCCTCTGGTCAGGCAGAGGCCACGTCACCTACTTTGCCATGTCCTTCCCCCTCTTCCTCGTTCCCTTTCTTTCTTCTTCTTCTTCTTCTTTTCTCCAAGATTGGATGTACTCGTAGAGTCGTCATCAGATAGTTGAAATACACTCCTGAGACCGTTACAACAGATGCTGCTGATCTCAAGATGATGCTGTAATAACGCACCCTACATGAGAACCACGGCCGAGGGTTGCCGAGGCCTGTCTCGGGCACAGCCCGTTACACCTAGCACTTAAAAACTGAGCACACTATTCTCTAATGGAAAACTAGCTCAGTTAACAAATATTCTAATATTTCCATTTTCATATCAAGCATCGGGAAAACGATTATTAAAATTTGAAAAAGTTTTATGAAGTTTGGTGATTTTAAGAAGCTTACGTTTTCAGGGTTATGTGTGGATTTTGACGTGGGCCACTCGCTTATATGGGCCACTCGCTTATAATGTACGTTAGATAAAGCAATTGACAAGGCTCTTGGACACCTATGTAAGGTTGGACTTCTATAACCCAACCTCACACACTCTAGTCAAATGCCCTGCGACCTGGACATGTTGCTGTCCTAGCCAGGCATAGAATATCAGTCATTTTAACTGCCAGAAGCTCTAAACTGGCAACCAAGGACAACATTACAACCATAACATCGCGGCATACCAAACATGATATCCCCACAAAATCATCTTCCTAGGATACAGTCAACGAAGAACCAGATGATTTAATATCCATTGCCCAGAAATCCCAAGCCTTCGAGCTCTATGCGACGCCCTCACAAGCTCAAATTGGAGTTGCGGTGGCCAAGTTCACATGTGCCACGGCAATAGATTCGGCACGATGCTACAAAACAATGCAGTTGATGGACAACGTACTGCTGATGATAGAGCATCTACACCCCTCGTGCTCGGCGTCCCAACCGACCACATGGGCTGCCAGTTTCTTCAGGCCGCGCCTGATTGGATGAACGGGCGCTGCTACCTGCAGGTCGTGCCGCTGTATTCAGAACCTCAGCTGAAGCATCAATACAGAGAAACATGGCTTCTCCACAACTCGCCCTTACATTTCCATCAAGCGGGTCTCCTGACCTGCCAACATGTCTTGCTCTCCCAGGCAATGAGAAGAAGCCATGTCTCAAGCATCCGGGCGTCGGCTGGCGATCCAGCCGCACATCTCACAGATCATCGAATCCCTCTACCCAGGCAATTAAGATTCAGCAACCGGCATCTCCCTCCTCCAAGAGCATGGCATCACATCCATGGTAACGCTAAGTGACGGACGAGACGCGTGGTAGCAACGGCGAAGACAACGCATTCTAATTTACCCGAATGACACCTGTTCATCTCATGTCTAGACAGCTCTACCCAGAACTTACTAGTTCACATGACGGAAATCTACGACGTCATTGACAGGATGCTTTCCATGGCGCCCATCCCAGGCCAATACTACCAGAAGGAATATCCAATTTCTAGAATCCTGTCTTCGAAATCGACTCATCTGTCACTCTGTCGCCCCGCGTTCTGGTCAACTGCCACATGGGAATCTCATGCTCAACCACCGCTGTGATTGCTTACCTCATGAGGAAGACCGGCCAGCCACTGAACGACGTGCTGCGGGACGTCAAGCAAAGCGAAGGATCAGGTCCAAACCCAATTTCATGAAGCAGCTTAGGGTGTGGCACGAGGTCAACTACCAGTTCTGGGAGGATGAGGAGGGAACAATTCCCAAGGAGCCATACCGTGTACTTGAAGGGGAGGGTGGTGAGGTAAGAAGAAGGGATTGACTAGGAATGAAACCACCTGCTCCTAGATGCTGTAATCAGAACATTCACACTCCAGCATAGGCATCATCATGTTGCAAGCTAAGAGGCGTGGTGCGCTCTGGCGCTGAGCTCAACCTCTAATTACCGAACGAGGATCCCAAGACTCATGTCTGACTACCTTCGTATTTAAACTACCTACACCGGTTTCCTCACTCGTTCTCTGCCCCATAAATAGCATCGTTCCCACTGTCACCCACCCAGCATGTAGGACGGCTCATTCACTACAAAAGCAACTTGGGTTCTGAAGAATGCAAGGAAGGATGAGTCACCAACCTCGACCACGGTTATCCGCGCTGAATCCTCATTCTCACCCTCTTCAGCCATCACCATTGCGATTCTTATGCATGTATTTAATCATCGGTCGTTGTGTGAGCATTCCCAACACTGGTTCTCGCGCACGTCGAATGTTAAATAAGGGGCAACCTTGGCACTTCTCTCAGGAAGTCAACAAACCCCTTTTTCTTGCGCGTGTGAAAGCGCGTGTTCCCTCGATGCGCCATCCACCCAGCTCGGTAGCCTTATGAAATTGACTGTGGAGTTTTGGAGTGCCAAACCAGCCATGTCGTGCCCTGCTGATACGAGGCGCAGGGGTTGACCCTTGTGGCGCTCGCGACCCTCAAGGTTCTATGACATTCAGCTGCCAAGGTTGAATTGGGCCTCACCTTTGCCAAATGAGAGAGTACGGGAGGGGGGCGGCCGGGTTCAGTCGTTGGTCTACCGAGCATGGTTGTGGACGAACTTCAGACAGAAAGGCTGCTCGATTTTGTTCTTGCCGCTGGATGGTAACATTGTCCTAAACCCGGGCTCTTTTCCAGAGTGTGCAGAAGAGGATCGGTTTCGTCTCTCCTTGGCGCTTTGCGCCGAGTCGGCGCATTTGTGCATCGTGGTCCCCACAACTGCCCCTAGGCTCAGGAGTGCATGCCGCAATGTAACCCTGCTTGGGATGGGCTTCATGACTCCAGCCATGTCACAGCTGGAGAGTCTCAATTTTGAAGTCTTATGGTACTTTGTTGCTCTACCAAACATGTCAAGAAAAGGCCGCACGGCAGGGTGTAGGGATTCCGATCTGTAGGTGGACTGAAAAATAGGGCCATAGCCCTGTACGTCACATGCCTCCCTTAAGGTGCCCAAAGCTAGCACTTGAGATGGCAAGGGAGCATCAGGAACACACAGTGCTACCGCACAGTTCCCGGCTTCAACCGTAGCCATTCCCCAATAGGCAACATCTTCCTTTGATATCATCTCGTGACTGACCCACCACGTTGAGATCCTTGTAAGCCACGAGCCGTCCTCGCAATCCCGATCCCAGGGGCGTGGAGCAACGGCAGCAGAGGGGGTTCTCCTCGCTCGCGTCCCGCGCCTCTCCTGTCGCTGCTGATATTCCTGCGCGACACCCGGCTGTGAGTGTGTTTTGCCCAAACCTGACCTTGACCCGTTGCTGTGTCACGCCTGTCGTGGCTGCTTCTGTTTCCGTTGTCTGCCGCATCCTCCGTTCGCATGGTCAATGGATGCCGCTCACATAATGTCCAGCTTGCTTACCCTCTGTCTGCTCTTCCTCATAAGTCCAGTTGCAGCCCTTTTACCGATATCAGTCAAGGGGACCAAGCTCTACGACAATGACGGGAACCAGTTCTTCATTAAAGGTAGTTTCCAAGGACCCTCCCCTTTGTTACTTCTCTCATAGCAGTCCACTTACCCGTCGCCCTTCTAGGCGTCGCGTACGTCACTGGCAATGACAACTCTGACCCCTTGGTCGACACGAAACAATGCCAGGCCGACGCGCCACTGATGAAGAAGGCGGGTATCAATACCGTGTACGTCTACACCGTCGACACCAAGCAGGACCATGACGGGTGCATGAAGGTCCTCGCCGACAACGGAATCTATGTCTGGCTGCAGCTGGCCGACTTCCCGCGCACCACGGGCCCAGTACGTTGGACGCCACACGTGGTGGAGAATCCAAGCCAACCAGACGAGCAGGCGCAGCGCGGCTCGCAGTGGACACTGTCGGTCTACGGCGCCTTCACCGAGGCCATGGACGCGTTCGCCATGTATGACAACGTCCTGGCTTTTGGCATTGGCCAGGAGACCATCACAGACAACAGTTCGTCTCCCTCCCCGCCTCCCCCATCTTCCGCTCACTAACACACCAACCCCACCCAAACTGAAGGTACATCCACCCTCTCCGCCCCCTCACTCAAGGCCGCAGCCCGTGACCTCCACGCCTTCCGCATTGCACGCGGCTACCGACCCATCCCGCTGTCCTACTCCGTGGCCGACGTCGCCTCCTTCCGCCTCCTCACTGCGGAATACCTCACCTGCGACTCTCCAACCACCTCCATCGACCTGCTCGGCCTCAATATCTTCCTCCGCTGCTCCGAGCCAGACTGGAGATCTCTCCTCACCCAATTCAGCACCCTCAACCTCCCCATCCCCGTCGTCATCTCCGAAACAGGGTGCCGCTCGACCGACCAAGGGGGCCGGAACTTCACGGATGTCGCCCTCCTGCTCGGGGACGACAAGTTCAGGGAGGTGTTTTCCGGGGTGAGCGTCTATGAGTGGACGATGCATAAGGTGCCGTACGGGATTGTGGAGTATCCGGGCGGTAACAATACGGGTGAGCCCAGCGCACTGCCGCAGTGGAGCACCCTGTCGTCGGTGCTGTCGGCTGTGGCGACGGCTACGGGGACGAGGATGGCGGAGTATACCCCGGGTAATATGGCACCGCCGGCGTGTCCGACGGAGGATAAGACGGCAGGGTGGTTGGTGGATGGGAAGGCGCCGCTGCCGACTATTGAAGGACTGCAGATGGGGACTGTGACGCTGAGGGAGACGGTGACGCAGCCTGGGGGCAGTAGGGCCACGGAGGGAGTTGTTGGTCAGGTTGCTGATGGGGGAGGGCTGGCGGCTGGTGCTATTGCAGGGATTGTGATAGGGGGAGTTCTGGGATTGATTATCCTTGCAACAGCCGTCTTCTTCTGCCTCAGGAAACGCAGGCGAGGAGCAAACGACTCTCCAGAGCACGAGCATGAGCGACCTCCCAGCTACACATACCCTGTGGGCAAGGCGGAGCTGCCCACACATTCGATGGCGGCGGCGGAGATGGACGGGTCCCCGCAGTCGAGCACATCTTCTAACGGCATGTGGAAGGTGGCGGTTCAGGAGCCCAGGGAGGATTCTCCGACTGTCACAGAGCTGCCGGAAAAGAGGTGGAGGCGGACGACGCTGTACGAGGTGGAGGAACATATCCTGGGGCATCTGGCAGAGACAGGTAGCGGGACAGGAACCGGGAACTGGCAGGTTTCGCCCCTGAGTCCTGGAGGCAGGGACATACGATAGTGTTTGGGAGAGCGAAGGCAAAGTTTGGATGTAATTGAGTACGAGATGGATGCAGCAAAGATACCAGTTTACGACATACAAGTGTTGAAGCATGATTTCTCTATTGAGGAAAAGGCGAGTTGTTGCAAGAGCAACCTTCTGTGGGAGCGACCTTCCACACTTGCAGACCGCCCCTGCCTGCCTTTGTTGCCAGCAATGGCTATTAAGTAGCCATTGCGCCCATCTTCCACTTCTTCAACAACTTCAACTTCAACTCAATACACAGAGCTCAATCCCTCGTAACACGAGTGCTATCCGGATGGACTCTTTCGCCTGGCTGGCGGATACTAATTACTACTAAATACCCAAAAAAAAAAAAAAAAAAAAAAAAAAAAAAGTTAAGCTTAACGTATATGACAAGCGAGTGAAACAGACAAGCGAGTGAAACATGCTAACAAATCTGAGGAGGCTGCATACCAAATTCATGCTAGAAATTGTTAGAGGGTCTTAACTCACAATTTCTTAGCATTCTTAGCGTGCAGCCTCACTAAATCTTGTTTATGTGTTTCACTCGCTTGTCTGTTTCACTCGCTTATCATATACGTTACTTTGATAGATTAGCGGCAACTTTGAGTTCTCTCGGTCATCTCATTCAGCAACTTGGCTTACTCATCCGCGAGAGAGATCAACGGGAAGGGCACCCGGGGACTCCGATCCACCGATTGATTCGGACCGAGCACCCCATTTTCCGTGATTTTTTCGTGATTGTGCTAAATTTTGTCTCGTCGGCCAATGATCACCATTCCACTTAAACCTGAACCAGGCAACACGACTACCGAGCCTAGCTACTACATGAGGCATACGATTACTGTCTCGGACGCTGACAAGGTCCCTTGTCTATATCATCCTCGGTCATTCCGATCTCTTCTCTCAGTCGTGCCAGCTCTCATCCCATCATCTGCCCAACGTCTTCACCATCCGTTCTCCCAAATCAGTTGTTCCCCGGCATAATACAGCTCTTCACACCGCAATCCTTCTCACTCTGGTCAGTGTCATTACTGCCATGGCCCAGTGCCCACTGGCCGCCTTGCATCGCGAAAGATGGAACCGCAATCACAACAACTTGAGGAACCATCTCGCGAATGATACGACGAGTGCATTCCGGACTGCTGGTGCGTTGAGATAGAAAAAAGGCAATCGCCGTAGGATTCCGTCTGCGTCACACTGTGCTCCGGCCCCTCTGTCCGCTGTATTGTTGAGATAATACTAGTCGGTTTGGCGGGTAACAGCGATGCCTTACCCGCCGCGCTCCTGATAACCTCTGCTGGGACTTGCTCTCTGGTAGGAATGATGCATCCTACGAGAGCGGCTGGCTACACGAAGCCCAGAGAAAGAGGTTCCGTGCTAGCTCAACCTAGCAACAGATAGTATTCCGGAATAGAGTTGGAATGTTTTGTTGAAATGGTTGCGGAAATATTGGTGCCGGTGCAGAGGTTACCGTAGAGGTGCGGCATGCGCCTATCCCTCTCCCTGAGACCGGCCTTGACACTGCGGTCGAGGGGTGGCTGCTGTTCCTGCGGAGGGGACTCAAGCTGAGTTAGCTGGTCTGTTCACCAACGGGGCACGAGATTATTCTAGTCTTGCTCTTGTTTGGGATGACCACAACTACGTATGGATGTGGCAGCCACCAACGTCATGCGAAACTATTGGACTACCATTAACCAGTTTGGCCCAGAGAAAAAAGCTAACAATACATGTCTAGAAGCAAATCCAACAACAGCCGACCACCCTCCCATCCAATGTTCAAATCCAAATCCAAACAAAACCTCCCCGGCCCTATTCATTATTCAATACCCATCCCCTTCATTACTTCTTTACTCCCTTAATAGTTATAATACCTCGCTCATCAAAGACATGATAGCGATGTCCCCTGACCCCATCACCCTAAACATCTCGGGAAACCTCCACCCTTCGGGAACCTCCCCTTCCTCAACCCTCTTGTCCCTCAGCACCTTGGGGGCATTCCACACGCCCTCCTGTTCCTCCTTCGTCCTGGGTACCACAAACTTTGCCACCTGCAGCTCGGTATCGGTAATAGTACTTCTGCTGACGCGCGCATACCCCGTGCGCCGCAGGCCCTTGTACAAGATATATTCGCACCACCTGTCCCAGTCGGACTCGTCGACGTCGTGCATGCCGCTGGTTTGCGAGACATACGTGTTGTAGTTGCCCTCGAGCGGCCTCGTGACGAGGTAGGAGAGCAGGATGCTTGGCCGCGGGGAGCTGCCCATCAGCTTGGCGAGGTACTCGGACTGGAGGCGGCGGTCCTCGGGTCCTCTTCCTGGCCGGAGTGGAAGACGAAGACGTCGACGAGGGTGCCGTACACGTCGAGGGTGGCGTGGATTGCGGGCGCGAGCTCGCCGACGGGGGATGGGAAGATGGTGCGTGGAGTTGAGGATGGGAACTTGAGAGCAGCGCCGCGCCCCAGTGTGCTTGTTCGGCCCCGGGCCGTAGTCGACATACATGCCGAGATCTTCGGCGAGGAACTGAGTGGTGTCGCGGTTGCCCATGATGATGCGCTGTAGTCGGACTCGAGAAGGCCGACGACGTCGACCTCGAGTTCTTTGATCAGGTCACGCATGCGGTACTCGGACGACCACATGTCGTCGAGCGAGAAGTGGATCGTCCAGATGCCCGCGGTGAGGATGCAATCTTCGGCATGGTAGGGGGTATAGTCGTTGGAAGGGAAGCGGCGGAAGTTGGCGCAGAGGAAGAGAACGTTGAGAAGGCCGAGCATGCTGAGGTGGTACTTGCGGGTGGCTAGTGTCGGGCGGCCGGCGCCGGTCGGGCGTTTTACGGCTGCTGGCGTTGGCCTGCTGCGAGATGAGTTGAAGACGCCGGCGCCGATCAATAGCATCATGGTGATCATGATCCAGTCGGTGTGCTCCCGAACCAGGGGGCCGCCGGCACAAATGCATAAGCCACAACCCACACATGAAGAGAACGAGGAAATTGTAGATGAGGAAGCCGAGGCCAAAGGTGACGGCGGGGTTCTCCTTGGCAGCACTGGCGATCATAGGAATCGAAATGGCCGTAAGATAGGCGGCCAGAGCTAACCCACCGAAATAGCCAGTCCAGTGGTGGTAGAGCGTGACGAAAGCGGCACCCAGGCAACCGACGCCATAGGCAGTCCAGCTGGTGACGAGAGTTGGCCGGGTGGTCCCCATGACAAGACCGGCAGTCATGGCGCCAATGGTGAACCACGCATGGACGTTGGACACCGGGCCCCTGATCGGGAAGCCATCCCAGACCCAGAGAATCATGGTGCTCGTGTCGGAGAGGAGGGAGTGCAGTCCGAAGAACACGCCGCCGATGCCAAAAGCAGAGAGAAGTGCAGACCCGTTCTTCTCCCGAGCAAGGTCACCGCCCTGCAAGGGAGAGCGGCGAGTGAAGCGAAGGGCCGCAAGAACTGCCAGGACCAGCCCGGTACCGTTCCAACCACCGTTCGCGGCGTGCATAATCGGCCAGATGGGGTTGTTGGTGTACCAAGCGAACTTAGCGACTGAAGACATGAGCAAGCCGATGGTCCAGGCCAGAACGCGCGCCTCGAGCCTGGCGGGCTGCGCAGAGTCAGAATACAGTGTGGCAGCCCAGCCGAGGCAGGACATGCAGACGCCGAAGCCGACGGTGAAGAGACGGTAGACGGGGTCCGTCACAAGATAGGCCAGCAAGCCGGCGAGCGAAAGGAGGTGGGTGAGGCGCTGGTTCGTGACGACCCAGGAGCGCACCGCCTGATGGCAAGAAGAGCAGGGCAATGGTTGTCATGATCAGGGCCTCGTAGCCTGAGATGCCCATGCCATAGCGGAAAGTCTGCTAGGGTCAGAGAGGAGGGATCAGCCGGATTGTTTTCCTTGACTTACACCAGATGACAACGCCCAAGCTGGTCAATATGGACCAGAAAACGAACTAGGCTGCGTTAGACCTAGCTTTCGTTGCCTCTGATGGAGCGCTTACAGCGTGATAAACATCGGCAGCAATGTTAAGGGCCTCGCCGAGTCGGAAGCCAGCGGAGGCAATGCCCGCCGTGGCCTTCTCTTTCCTATTGAAGCCCGTCAACGAACCGCCACGATAAGTTACAAGGACACTGGGGACGCTTACTCCTTCTCGAGGACAGCAGTAGGCACGGACTTGTTGACACTATTGATCTGTCTTAGAACATGCCCTTGTATCTCATTCAAACACGGCGTTTATGTACAAGTCCAGGCGCGGAGCTTGTGACAGCACTATCACGGAAACCATTGCACGTACCCCTTGCTCGCGCCCTTGACATCCAATAACCACCTCGAAAGTGTCAAGTCCAGCGCAGTCACGGCGTCGAAGGCGACGTCGAAGAGAATGAGCGACCACTCGAAAAATGCGTAGATATGTAAGCTGGAGTATCATCAGCACCCGTGCTTCTTGTTGGGGTGGAGCAACGCCACTCTTACCTCCTGGTACTCGATGCACCTGTGCTGGATAAGAAGTAAACCAAGGGGATCAGAGTGCCGAAGAAGGCGCCGCCCAAGTATTTCCTGTACTTGATCGCCTTCGCGCGTTCGGCGGGCTCAGGGCAATGCAGCGACGACGGTCCAGGGAATGGTCAAGACAAGGTAGGAGATCATCAAGATATCGTGCCAGTCGTGGTCATCGGTCGATGTGATATACGTCCATCCGCCGCATGTCAGAGTCCGTAAGACGCCCGCGAGGGCAATCGCCTTTGGGAGTGTACGGCCGGGCTTCGCGGTGAGCAGGTACCACAGCCCGACGAGGGCGAATCTCGGCCCTGGTGCAGGGGTGGTCAGCAGATGCCGTGATGGCAGTGGGGCCCGCGATCTAGCGTTTGGCGTACCAGATGTGATGGCGATAAAGATCATAAAAATGGAGCGCTCGGGGTACCTGTCGCCGATGGTGGCGGAGACCGAGGGAAACCATTCTTGCGGGTAGCCATACCACTCGTTCTGGACGATCTTGTGGTATGCAGCGCGCAGCCTACGACAAGGGCACTGAGGAACGCAACTGCGACGGCAGTTAGCGTGGCGTTGCGGGCAATTGGATATGTTGTCTGCTCTACATACGGTACGCGACGACGGTGTGCGACCAGCTCACCCACTGGCCGCTGAAGGAAAGCACGACGCCGGCGTCCTTGTCTTTGTAGCGGGTCGCCGCCATCGTCTAGTGAACCCCGATACGGGTGTCGTGGGGTTAGTTAAATGTTCTCCAAGATGTGTCCGATTGTCGATAAAATGGGCAATTTTCAAGCGAAGTGGCGCATATCAACTCGCCGATAAAGCGGCTGCCTTCGGGTATCAAAATAAAAGGAAAGTTTCGGCGAAAGAGCGTCGAGAAAGGCGTCGTCCGATCGGAAAAAGGAGCGAAGACGCCGGGTTCCTCGGCGCGCGATCATGAAGGCGCGGGATGGAACCGATGGAACCTTGCAAACTCCCCGAAACCCGGTCCTCATCAAGTGGAGCCTGGGGCTCCACATCCTGGGAACGTGATTCCCAGATTTGTTTGAGATGGTGGTGGTGAGACGGTGCAGTAATTTGAGCCCCACTAAAAAGTCCGGTGCCTGCTGATCCACTCCAGAGGTCGACCACAGCAGCCACCACAGCGTACCATTGCCTGGAAATAGGTACTTCCTCTTTCAACCAACGCCATTCCTCTATCCCACGAAATACCAGTTTACCAGCCGGCAACATGGCCGGTGTCTCCGACAAAGCTCGCTTCTACCTCGAGCGGGCGGCCCCCGAGCTCCGCGAATTCGAAGAAAAGGAGATCTTCACACCAGTCAGCCTCCCCTGCCTCGTTCCCTCGTTTTCTCTGCTCCAACCTCTGACAGGCCTTAACAGGACGAAATCCGCTCCCTCGTCTCCAAGCGTTCCGACTACGAACACCTCATCCTTTCCCCGGGGACCAAACCGACCGACTTTTTGTCCTACGTCGCCTGGGAGCGGTCTCTCGACAAGCTGCGCGCCAAGCGCTGCCGGCGCCTCAACATCCGCTCGTCGAGCTCGCACACCTCGCAGGCGCGCACCTTCGGTATCTTTGAGCGCGCCGTGCTCAAGCACCCCGGCTCCGTGCCGCTGTGGCTTGCCTACCTCGACTTTGCCGCGCAAGCGAAGGCCACGAAGAGATGGCGGCGGATCGTTACGCGGGCGCTACGGCTCCATCCGACGGATGCTGCGCTGTGGACGCTCGCGGGCCGGCGGGCGGGCAGGCGGGGGATATGGAGCGGGCGCGGGCGCACTTTTTGAGGGGGTGCAGATTTTGTACGGAGAGGCGACGCTGTGGGTGGAGTATGCGAGATGTGAGATGGAGTGGCTGGCGAGGATGGAGGCGAAGAAGGCTGGGAATGGAGTGAGGAAGGGGGTGAATGCCATGGAGGCGATCAAGGCCACGGAGGCGGTGCAGGAGGGTGACATTATGTTGTTTGATGAGGAGGATGAGAGAGTGGCGAGGAGGGGGAGCTGATGCTGCCTGACCCTGATGCTGTACATGGGGAGGCCGGGAAGAAGAAGGCGAAGGTGTTTGACGAGGAGGCGACGAGGAAGATGGAGCAGAGCCCGGCGCTCAGTGGTGCGATACCGATGGCGATTTTTGATATTGCCCGGAAGCAGCCGTTCTTTGGGCCGGCGGCGGCCGAGCAGTTCTTCAACGCGTTTGCTGCGTTTGGAAAAGTCTCATCGCAGGAGAGGGTCGTGCAGCATGTGCTGGCCGCGATGGACGAGCTGTTCCCGAGCCATCCGTGCACGTTCAGCTGCCAGATCAGGCAGCCCGTTATTGGGGTGGATGTGTTCACTGCTGCGTTCCCGAAGGCGCTGCGTGAGTCGCTTGCAAGGTTGAAGAGTGCGATGGAGAGGACTGACGACAAGAAGGCCCTCGCGGGCAAAATGGTTACTTGGGTGGAGAAGATCCTGGAGACGGAGGGCCTGGATGTGGCCATCAAGACGGTGCTGGAGCACACAAAACGATCGCTGGAGGAGTACACAGCTTGATACCCGTAGAACACCATTTACAGAACCTGGGAATAATGTTACAACGCTTGATTACAATCCATTTCCCTCCAACATCTGACAGTCACTTCCTCGCCTTCTCCTCCGCCACACCTACAAGATACTCCCACTCCTTCTCGCTAACCTTACTCACACTCAGCCGCGACTGCTTCAGCATCTGCATATTCTCCAGCGGCTTCCCCGGCCCGCCCATCTCCCGCAGCTCCTTGAGCCCGATGGGCACGGCGAACTTGCTGCGGAATTTGACATGCACCACGCTCCACTTTGGGTCGGACGGCTTGGAGTTGGGGTCGTAGTAGGGCGCTTTGGGGTCGTGAGCGGATACTGGCGTTGTAGGCATCGCTGTTAGAGGGGTAAGGTAAAACGGGTTAGTGGATGCTCACAGTCGGTGGAATGCTCCTGGACAATCTCCATCGTCCCCACAATGCCGGGCTCTTTGCAGTTGGAGTGGTAGAAGAAGGCGAGGTCGCCCTTTTTCATGGCACGGAGGTTGTTGCGGGCGGGGTAGGCGCGGATGCCTGCGGTATGTCAGGCGGTATTCCTGTGCATGGGCGGATGAGTGTGGCACTTACCGTCCCACGGCTCTGGCTCTGTCTTGGCCGCCAGGTCATCGATGGAGAATTTGACGTCGACGCCGTTTTCGAAGCGTGGCTCAGGCTCGGCTTTCATCAGCCAGTAGTTCTTCTCCCCATTTGTGGTAGCAGTGGTTGTTGTTCCATTGGGGGCTGAGGTTGCTGTCTCATCGTTTGCCTTGGGCTTTTGAGCCTTGTGGTGGGCTGGCTTGTCTGCAGGTGCTGCTTCCTTGGGTGTGGCTGACTGTTTTCTTGAGCGCTTCTTCTTTGCTGGTGGCTCCGTCTCGGTTATATGATTTTCCTAAGGGCTCTGTCAGGGTGGGTGTCAAGGCCGAAAGAAGGGAGGGACAGGGACTGGCACGTATGAGCAGCGCTTGACCGGTATGTAAGGTGTGGTACCTACCTTTACGGCCTCCTTGTTGGCTTTGGGCTTCACCTTATCCTTCTCCCCGCTGTGTAGTGCTGTGGCAGTGGTTGGCCCATCCGACTTTTGGAGTCGGACGGAGCGCCTGCGCGCAGGTTCCTCAGCTGGCTGCTCCTCGGGAGCAGATTTCCGTTTTGGCATGCTTAACTTCACCGCGGGTCAATTTCACTGTTGCGTTTTCAAGCGGACATCCGCTGAGGTTTGGATGGAGGTTGGAAATTGCCTGGTGTCCCCAAACAAGCACAGTGCGGATGGAGTTTGGACTAAGCGGATAAATCCCCTGAAGACATTTTTGAGTCGTATTGCAGGCAGCCTTGGGTTCTGGCAATGATGGCAACGAAGTTGGGCATCGTACTGACAGAAACACTCGTAGCGGTCATAGAGAAAAAAACAAGGGGCAGAGACTACTCTGGCGAGCTGGTCGAAGACTTTGCCCACCAAGTAGTGAAATTCCAGTCCCGAGCATCCATATCCAGATCGGTCCTCTTGGCTTGGCATATTCATGGGGAGACGAGCCTTGCTGTTCGACGTTTCAGGGCATTGTCACTCTCACGATGAACGGGCCAATGGCCAGATATTGGGCATGGACGGCGCGCGCCTTGTGCGAGGGTGATGCTGCAGATTGCAGCTGATCTTGGAGTCCATGTGTGCTCGTGGTGCGCGATGTCTTGCCCTGCTCGTGGCTCTCTGGATTTCCTCGGTCGGCATGGGCGGCTTCGTGCTTTGGAAGACGGGAAGACAACATGGGAATTCCCGTCCTTCGCACCTGATTTCCTTGCTTCTCGGGACGCTCCACTCGTGGCAACACCAGGATGGCCAGCGTCGAGCAGGGATCGCATGGACGGTGAACGAAGGCGGCGCGGGGTTCCTGATGGCGGCCCAGAATGGGTCGTGGTTCATCGAGACGGCCTACCAGCGGTCGAACCCCCAAGTTTGAAAGAAAGGACGCAAGGCCGGCTGTGGCATCTGCTCACGAAGCACGGCAGATCCGACGAGAGAAAGCGTGGTTGTGATCAATTGACCAGGGCGACTCCCACCGAGCCGAGCGGGGCGGGGAAGCGTTGGTGGGATGGAGGGAGAGACAAGATATGATGCTGCGGCATGGCTGATGAGTCAAGAAAGGCCGACACGAGAACAGTCTGACCATCTCTCGTCCGAAGCTGCCTTGGATGTGACGCATGGGGGAAGGGATTCGAGCGATTTGGGCATCGGGAGTCTTTGTCACACGCGCGGCAGCTTGGCGGTGCTCATTGACGTGAGCGGGAGGTGCCATCATGTAATGTGACGGAATGGGACGGACCAGGCCCGCATCAGCCGTTGAGGGCATCTTGACAAGTGCAAAGGGGACGGGTTTGAGGAGAATGTAGTGGATCATCTTCCAGTTTCGAAGGAATCATGCTGCCGCTCATCGCCTTCCGTCGTGGCTACTCGGGGGGCACAGGGGACGCGGCGAGAGGCACGAGGTGTTTTGAGTTTGCTGGCCTGGTGGCCGGACCAAATGCAGGGCAGATGGTTGCTGGCCCGGAGAATTTTTAGTGCCTGGCTGGAAAAGTGACTTTGGTGCTGGAGGCCAGTCCACGCTTCAAAAGGGCCCAACTGCCCACCTCCCCCTCGTTTCCATTCAATTTTTGCTCTGTCACCTCCTTCTTTCCCCGTGTCCTCATGTCACATCTTTTTTCCCCTCGTATCGTGCTGTGTGGCTTCTTTCGGGCGATTCTCTCTGCGAACCGCTATCACTCACGAAGTTACTTTCTCACCCTAGATGCTCCCCCGGGGACCCAAGGTCAGAGCGGCTCGTTTGAAAGGGACTCGACAATGGCCGTAATCGCCGAAAACACGCCTCGCCCAAAAAACCGTTGACCACGACGAGAATTTGATTCTAAAACGAAGCATTTTTGCGACAAATCTCGCACTCCTTCCTCCCCAGCGACGGCATATGCGTCACAGGCGGCTCCCGGGGCGCTGGGCTCACTGCTTGTGGGTGACTGTGATCCCCACCACACTCGGCAAGCCATGTGGGACGCCTGGGGTCCCCAGATGGCCGCGCCATCGAACAGACACCGCAATCAATTTGGGAGACGACTCCTTTCGCTTCTCAAGTTTTTTCGCGAAACAATCCAGATCCATCACTTAAGCGACAGTCGACGACACTAATCGGCGAAACCACATTTTGAGTCACGGGCCGTTTACGCGGTGTCTTGATGCTCCTCTTAGTGGCGGGGCAGCCGTCTGCAAGTCGAGCGGTCAAGGAATTCACCACCTGGACCCTGAAATCGTGGCACAGCAACCCATCCGCCCATTCGACCACTGGCCTTGTTCCAGGCGACATGGGGACCATAGAGGGGATGAGCCATGTTTCCTCTCCAGCCTGAGCTTTTTATCGAAGGGCGAACGCCCACGTCGACCTGGGACATCTTGCTGACCAAGCCCACCAACCTCAATCGAGTGAGAAGCGAGCCGCCAGGTGCCGTCTCAGCCAGAACACCAAAGCACCGCTTCGAGACCTGTCTGTTTTCAGGGATGACCTTTGGTGGTCAGGGTTGATGGTGGAACGAGTGTTCGATCATCGACCGAGTCGATTCCGGGATCAGGGTTCTTACGGCATAGCCATGCTTTCTCACCTATTCCCACTCTTCTCTTTCGGTTGCCAGGCCATGAAAATTCGCATGGTTCCACGCCATCCTCACCCACCAATTCTTACAGGGCTACATGATTCTTCAGTCAAGATCCAAGTGCAGGCGAGCAGATTGGAAGCAAGGAGATCCTCGCCAAGCGGTGGCGTCCCCACGCTCGTCGCCGATTGGCCAGCGCTCTGTTTATCACCCCGCGGCGCTAAGCCCTTTGAGGGTACCATGATCGCTGAAAGAACCAGATCACTCGGCACCCGTTGCAGCACAACCGCCAGTGGAATCTGACAAGCAACACGCGCCTGCCCCGACGCAATCGGCACAGAGGTAAGACCTGCCCCTTCATTCCTTCAGTTTCCCACCTTCCATATCCCACCCCCGGCCTGCCGCTTGGGCACCCATACATATCAGTCTCGTGATTTCTCGGTCTGCTCAGGGCTGCGCACTTCCTAGCTCGGTGTTGTCGGGACTGCGCGGGCACTGATCGTGGATCGTTGGATGGAAAGTTGGCGGACACCGGGAACCTGCCTGCGAAATTTTCTCGCGGCTCGCTCCACGCGGCTTCGCATCCCAGTTACGGCCAGCCGGCCACCTGTCTGGCCGCTTCCTTCCATTTGATTGTACGTTTGGACACTAATCCCCGAGCCTGATCGCCTCCACTTCCCCGTCCCGGACGTTGCGGCCGGCCTGTGTTTGAGCCGTTGCTGCTGCTCTTGCTCCGGATCGGTGGTCGGTGCCGGAATCACGCTTGTCCCTCTCTTTTACTTCCCTCTCTGTCTTCCATCCCGTTATCCTTCGTTGGGCGCTGCGGGCCCTTTCCGCTGCTGGCTCTGCTGCTCGCTCTGGAAGTGGACCCGCCACCCCCAATCTGCGCTCTTGCAGCGCTGGCCATCGCCCCCCCAGCCAGAGAAAGCCCGTTCTTGCCCCGTTACCACACTGCACACCTGCGCTCCCCACACATCGCGCGACGCGACAGCTCCATCGCGACAAGCCGCCGCCGCGCCCCTACCCATCTCTTTTTATCGCTCGATTAGTTAATGGCATTTGCTCGGCACGAATCTATTGGTTGCTGACGGCGCGGAAAGGAATCCACCTGATGGGCGCGATCATTGTCACTGCCGCCCACAACACCCTCCGACCGACATGAGCTCCTGGATCAACGAGGCCGCTGTCCCAAACCACAATGGCAACGGCTTCCCGCAACTCACAGATCCCTCCTCCGTCGCCGGGACCATGATGGATCCTTCCGCATTCATGGGCAACCCTGCCCAATTCAATGCGCAGTTCGCGAATCCCCAACAGATTGTCATGCCCAATGGCCCCATGCGCAACGCCTCTCCCTCGTTCCCGAACCCGATGTACCAGACCAACTCTGTCGTTCCCTCCAAGCGGCCGCGACCCAGAGACGATGGCATGGGCCAGTCGCCGCGCCCTGCGCCGGGCATGCTCCCTACGTCGCGCGCCGAAACACCGCAGCAGTCGACCTTCTTCCCACAGCCTGGCCTGCCGCAAACATCGTCCGGCCAGCCGTCTCCGTATCCCCATCTCCAACCAAACGGCTCCACGAACGCAACGCCCTCTCCAATAATGGCGAACCAGATGCGCCCGGGTAGCGTCCCGCAGCGCGTCGCGTCCACCTCTCCACATCCTTTCTCGCCCGCGGCGCAGCAGTTCCCTCAAGCATCTCCGATACCCTCTGAACATGGCGGCACCCCTCAGTCGTTCATGCAGCAGAATGCGTTCCCGCAGAATTTCAACTCGCAGTTCACACCTGGCCAATCGCCAGCAAGGCAGACTCCCACTCCGAACGCGATGGCCGGCCAGATGATGCCTGGGCAGATGGGCCAGATGCCTGGGCAGATGAATCAGATGCAGCAACAGATGCAGCAGATGGCGGGTCAGGTGGCAGGACAGTTACCAGGACAAATGACTGGCCAGATGCCGGGCCAGATGATGCCTGGTCAAATGGCAGGACAGATGGCAGGCCAACTGCCTGGACAGATGCCACAAATGCCTGCGCAACTGGCTGGACAGATGGCGGGCCATATGCCCCCAACATGATGTTCCCGCAGCAGATGGCGCAGCCCCGGAATGCCCTGAGCAGCAGAAGCTGCTTTACCAGATGCAACTGCAGCAGCAGGCCCAGCGGACAGGCATGCAGATGCAGCAGATGGGTCCTCAGAATATGATGGCGGGCCAGCCCAATCCCAACCAGGCGCAGGCACAGGCACAGGTCCGCAACATGATGGCTGGCAGGCCAGGCATCCCCAACGGCCAAATGCCTCCCGGTGGGATGCGACCGCAGCCCGGAGGGCCTCAGCAGATGGCTAGGATGCCACCCCCAGAACAGTTCATGAAGCACCTCACATCTTTCATGAATTCCAAAGGCCTTCCTCTCGATCTACACCCTGTTGTTGACGGTCGCCCAATCCCGCTCTACAACCTATTCCAGATTGTCTACAACAAGCTTGGGGGATACCGCAATGCAACTCAGTCCAATAGCTGGATCCAAGTAACCCAATTCATGGGGTTTGCGCCACACCAGGTCCCCGCCGCAGCACAACAACTGAGAGTCATCTATGAGCGGAACCTGTTCAAGTTTGAGGAGTTATGGGCCGCGCAACAAAAGCTGCGGATGCAGCAGCAAGGAGGTTTGCCCAATGCCCAAACCATGCAGCAGGGCACGCCGGCCAAAGCGACAGCATCTGGTCAAATACAATCCCAGATGATGCAGCCCGGGCAACAACCACAGCTTCACCAAGGCCAGATGCAGTCTCCTGTCAAACCACCAGGGCCTCAGCAAACAGAGCCAACGGTTTCCCCGCCAGTCAACCTGGCCAGCAGCCCATCCTCTCCAGCCAAGGGCATAGTCGCAACAGCTTGTCGAGGAGTGTACAGCCAACACCAACGGTAGACGAGTTCCCTCTGCCATCACCAGCCCAGAGCAAGGCAGGGACCGTGTCATTACCAGGCTCCGCACATCCCGAGAGCCAAGGAATGGCAGACGAGGCCGCAGTGACTATGAAGTTTCCGGCACCATTCGCGACAAACCCGGAGGAGTACATTCCCTGTTCACGAGAAGTCCAGACGTTCGGTGTGTCGACCTGACCGCTCTGTGGAAGGTTGGCGAGGAGATGCAGAGGTCCAAGATCGATGTCCCTACACCCATCGATTTGGGGAATGTCGATATCCATGCGCTCACCAAGAGCATCCAGAGTGGGATACACGGCGAGGTTCGGCTGGCGCTCGATACGCTTGCGTCAATAACATCCAGCGATTACCATTTCGTCAGTCCCACTCAGCCAATACCGGTTCCGCAGATCGACCTCAGGCATTGTGATGAGCTGGTCGAGGCCCTGGTTGAGTGCGCTGAGGATCAGCTCGATCTTCTAGTGGAGAACTCGGAGGAAGCGGCAGACGAGATCACCATTACTCCGTATGAGGAGGTCGTACGGGCGTGCCGAGTTGACCGGCTTGCTCTGCGGGAGGTGCCTCTCTTCGGATCTCAGGCATACACGCTCGACCGCGCCGTGGACCGCCTCATCTGCATCACCACCATTCTGCGCAACATGTCCTGTCGCGAGGAGAACCACGCGGCCCTGGCAGACGACATGGTCATCCGATTCCTCTGCGTCGTGATTAGGTATCTCGGCACTAGGGAGATGCTCCTCCGGACCAACACCAACACGCTGGATCTGATGAAGGATCTGGTCACCTTCCTCTCCAATATCGCCCCCTCAGTCGAGATCCCCGGCCGCGAACAAGCCTTCTGCCTTCTCCATTTCCTCCTCGCATTCGCTCCTACCCCAGGCCCAATCCTCTCCGACGGCCGCCTCTTCTTCTCACCCTACTCCCCCTCCCTCCACCCGTACCTCCCGCACGCAGTCGACTCCCTCGCCAAGCTCCTTGCCCGCGACGAGCCCAACCGTACGCACTACCGCAACATCTTCGCTGCTGAAGCCTCCCTCTCTCCATCCTCCACCAACTCCTCCTTACCATGCGAACTCCTAACCCGCACCTTCGCCCTCGCAGTCTCGCCCCTCCCAGACCCGCACGGCGCTCACCCCCCACGCACCCTCCCTGACCCTCCCTCCTCTAATCGAGGCTCGTAAACCCCTGCTCATGCAAGGCCTACTGGCCGCCGACATCCTCGCCGGGTTGGCACCCGGCCCCGAAACGGGCGTCACGCGCGCGTGGCTGGCGAGCGGGAACGGGTTCGCGCAGGGCTTGTTGTGGATGGTGCGGACGTTGAGTTCGCAGTTGGAGGCGCCGCCCCCGATGCCGGTGCAGTCGCAGCAGCAACAGCAGGGTGGGAGGGGGAGGGGACAGCATCAGCAGCAACAAAGCCACCACCACCACCAGCAGCAGCAGCAGCAGCAGGTGAAGAGGGATCCGGACTTGGTCTATGTGATTTGCCTTGCGGTGGGGATGCTGAGGAAGCTGGCGGAGAAGGCGGTGGAGGGCGGTAGCAGTGGTGGGGTTCTGGAGGATGTGGATGGGAGGTGATGGTGTGGGTGGGTGGTGGTATCGGAGTAATGGCGTGCCGCCGGGTAGGTGCCTGCTAAGGAGAGTGTGTTTGCTGCGCTGCAAATGCAGGCGTTGGAGTGGACGCGAGTGGGTATGTTGGGGGATCTTTTGGGGTTTGAGAAGTGTGGGTTTGGAGGGTGATTTATTAGCCACACAGTGGAGGGGATGAAGAAGAGGATATGAAGTTGGAGTGGGAGGGGAAAAGGGTTAGGATGGTGGCTGGTGTTGGTGTTGAGTTTGGCATTGGAGAGCAAGCGAGGGGTATACTGGCCAGGGGTGGATGGGTGACTTGATGTTGGATTCAGGTGCTACAGGGTGGTAGGTGAATGGGGAGTGTGTATGAGTGACGGTCTTGTGGTTGGAAAAATATGGCTGGATGCTGGATGACATAGAAGAGGAGCGTGTTGTGTGACATAGCATCATCAGCAGCAGCAGGACTAGACAGGCGTTTGTTGATGCGTGACGGGCTGTTGGTTTGGCTTGCGTTCTGGTAGTTTTATTGTACGTGGTATCTTGAATGGATTTGGTCGGTTTGTACATCTTGAATTTTTCTCGTGACATCTTGGAGCAGTCCTCGACGGCAGTAGTTGCTCCTCTTCTATTCCCGACACCGTCATTGTCTTATCGACAGAAGCCCGGTTCTTCGGCAGCCACAAGTCACCAGTTCTCTCAACCCCGTCATGAAGCCACTTTTTTAGAATCATCCCACAACCTCTAGGCGTGGTGTCCTCCTTTCCGCAACCTGGATGTTTTGTCGCAAAGCCCATAATTCAAGACATCCTCGTGTCATATGAAGACTTTGGCGTCCCAGTTTCGGTCAATCCAGCAGACCTTCATTTTTATGCCCCACTCTTCCTCCAGCCTCGTGTGTTTGTGAGCGACATGTGGTGTACTCTCGAAAAGGGAAATGGATTGTTGTCTGGAATGGGAGGAGCCTCTAATCGAAACCGGCCGATTCCTCGTTGCAAGCTCCAGGTTTTGTTTGTCATGGCAGCAAGCAGATGCTGGCTGCTTTTCCAGCGTGACCTGAGACCTCGGCGTCACCCAGGTAGTTTCTTAAGGTTCTAGGTTTGATGTTTATACATGTGGTATTTGTACAACCTCTTCGCCACCTTCCAGAGGGTTAATCTCTATCTTTCGTCCTCCGCTCCCCAAGCCATACGCCGCGCTGAGATTGCAGCTCTGGCAGGCCCGTCGCTTGACAGAACCAAATCGTACATACGTCACGAGGCTCCGGGATGTGGGGCGCCCGTTCGGTCTCCGTGATGAAGCGCAATTGAGCGCAAAGTTGCCGGGCAATGGCGGGCCCCTTTTGTTCTTGGCCTTCCACCCAGCCACCCACTGAATTATAAACGAATCCTCTTAGATCTGGAACAGCCTAAAAGCCCTGGCTGGAGAGCCATGCATTGATCTGCTCCTTTCGATGGCCCTGTTGTGCGCTATGTCAGCAGTTGCCCTCCCACTGGCTTTGAAACTCATGAGACACGTACCACGACAGTCACATGTCCCGTCAGGCTATTGATCTTTAACGCGTCCTCGTCCACCCCCAACCCCGCCGCAAGCGCCTGCTTGAACGCCGCCTTGTCACCCTCAATCTTTTTGATGTTGGTCAGCTTCTTGTTGCCGCCGGCCTTGCTGAGGTGGTACACCGGGAGCTCGTTGCTCGGGGTGCGTGCAACGAAGAAAGGGAGCGCAGGGCGTGCTGGTCGCTTTCGTGGTTGTGTCGCCGGGGCTGGGGAGGAGGTGGCGGTGCCTTCGCCTTTGTTGGCTTTGTTCTGGAGGCGGAGTCTGCCGTAGAAGCCGTTCTTACGGGCCACGGACGCTTTCCCCGTTTGTTTGGGAGATCTGGCGGTTTTCGTGGAGGCCGCTGACTCTTGGGCTGCCGCGTCAACTCGCTCGGGAGCTGAGTTTGAGGCAGAGGTTGTCGTCGATGGCGGCTCAGAGGCGCGGATCCAGTGCGTCGTTGTGAAGCATCTCCTCGCGATGCTTGCTGATGGAGCAATCTTGGGAAGCAAGAGACGCGCTGGGGCAGCGAAACCCCGGAGGAAGGTGGCGGGACGCAACATTGTGACGGTGGGGTGTGGGAGGCTGGCTGCGGCGTCGCGACGACGGGCAAGAGCTCGCTCCAGATTCTTTGGCGATCCCGAGTTCCTAACCATCACCGCTTCCCAATGCGGCGTTGCAGCTGCGAAAAGAATCATCGGCCAACGGCAGAATGATTCGCCGCGCCCCACCTCCCACGTCCCGATCCGGGCTAGGCTGCAGCACCCACTCTCCAACGCAAGTGCCTGCCCGCATCCGCCCACTGCTGGATCACAGTTTCCAATTTTTGACCCCACCAAAGATTCACTGGACTGGCCTCGAAAATTG
Source organism: Achaetomiella virescens (assembly GCA_031001845.1). Taxonomy (NCBI): domain Eukaryota; kingdom Fungi; phylum Ascomycota; class Sordariomycetes; order Sordariales; family Chaetomiaceae; genus Achaetomiella; species Achaetomiella virescens. The sequence goes on from JARNGD010000122.1 coordinate 77,968, forward strand.
GCGGTTGCTTCGACTGTCGGCCTTTTCCTCCCCTGCACTCCCGACCCGCGACGCTCACTTGGCCGATTCTCCCAGCCATCCCCTCGAAGCCGGTCATTCGAAACAGTTTTCTTTTAACCCAGCCGACTGCAGGATTCCGATTTCCCAACAGCAACCATGGCTCCCGCCGCGAACCCAAACGGCGGCATCACGCTGTCCGAGTACGACCTCATCCTCCAGCTCGCTAAGCATCTCGACCGCCACATGATCTTCCCCTGCTCGAGTTCAACGCCGGCCAACTAGTCGACGAGGAGAGCGGTGCGATCAAGGATGAGGCCAAGCTCCGCGAGATCACACAGGCGAAGTACTCGCTGCTCAAGAAGACCAACATGACCGACTACGTTGCAAACCTCTACTGCGAGCTCGAGGGCCTAAAGGAGCCTCCTGCCGAGTTCGCCGACAAGAAGCAGAAGGTGTTCGACCAGATGCAGAAGTACGAGCAGGACACGAGCAAGATCACCGAGCTGCTGGACCGGGACGATGTCGTCAACAACCTCCGGAGCGACAAGGTTGCTAATTTGGAGTTCCTGAAGCGGGAGCACCATGTATGCCTCTCTTATCCGGGATTTTGTCGAAGGCGGGATGCTGATGGAAAGACGACAGGTCACAATCGAGATGGTCAACGCCCTCTTCGACCACGGCAACCTCCTCTACAACTGCGGCAACTACGGCGATGCCTCTGAGATGCTCTATCGGTTCCGCGTTCTCTCAACCGACAACGACAAGGTGTCCTACGCGACATGGGGTCGACTGGCCTCCGAGATTCTTACTATGAGCTGGGAGTCGGCCATGGAGGAGCTGCAAAAGGTGCGGGAGGGCATCGACTCGAAGCTGTCGCAGAACCCGCTGGCACAGCTGCAACACCGGACCGCCCTCATCCACTGGGCCTTGTTCCCCCTCTTCAACTTCGACAAGGCGCGCGAGCCCATCCCGACCTCTTCTTCAGCGCTGGTTACATCAACACCATCCAGGCCAACTGCCCCTGGATCCTGCGGTACCTGACCGTCGCCGTCATCACGAACCGCGGTCGCGCGAAGAACCCTGGCGTCCAGCAGAAGCAGATGAAAGATATCGTCCGCATCGTCAAGCAGGAGGCGTACGAGTACCAGGATCCTGTCACCGGTTCGTGCACGCCCTCTGCATCGACTTCGACTTCGAGGAGGCCCAGCGCCAGCTAGTCCTGGCCGAGGAGGTCCTCCGCAGCGACTTCTTCCTGCTCGCCCACGCCGACGACTTTGTCGACTCCGCCAGGCACCTCATTTTTGAGAGCTACTGCAAGATCCACGCGCGCATTTCGCTCAAGGACCTGAGCGCCCGCCTCGGCCTGAATACCGACGCTGCCGAAAAGTGGATTGTTAACTTATTCGCGACACCCGACTCGATGCCAAGATCGACTACCAGGAGGGCACAGTCGTCATGAACCACCCGCCAAGCTCCGTCTACCAGCAGGTCATCGAGAAGACCAAGGGCGGATTCTTCAGGACGCAGGTCCTGAGCGCGGCGGTTGCCAAGTAGGAGAAGCAACGGGCTGCTTAGGAGCAGAAGAGGAGGGATGACGAGGAAGAAACGAGGGCTATGGAGAACAGATCGAGAGAGGGGGCGGACAAAGTCAAAGCCGCACAGAGACGAGCGACTGAGGCGGGAGAGGCGGCGGTGAGGTGGGCCTCCCTGGAGGAACAGGCCGCAATGGTTCTGGCCAAATCAATGCAGCCGCAAGGTCAGGAACTCAGGGGACGACGCCGACGGAGCCGACAGCGGAAGCACCGAGACGGCTCTGGCGGTGGTTACCCTAACTGATGATACGGTCTGGAGGCGGAAGCGCTGGATATGGGGCTTGCGGCAGCGGTACACATCGGGCGGATGGCGGTGACAAACACTGGTACGTCGCGCCGGTGGGCAGCGATGTAAATTTATACCTCGACGGCGCATGAAAATGGTTATGGTTAATGGCGTCTTTCATGAAGACACTTCCTGGCGGGTACTGTGGGGTGCATGATGCGTGTTCTGCCAGCAAGGAAACTGCACGCACTAACGAGCTGTCTCTGTTGCCCTGTCGACTAGAGTTTTCCTTCCTTGACCTCATCTCCTTCAACCTAAACACCACTTTGCAACCTGTCTAGCCCGGTAACACCACCTTCAGGATGTGATCAGTCATCGAAGTCTCTCATGTCTTCATGAGATATTTCATTGCAAGCTGAAGGCTACCACCCTTCCCTGCGAGAACGTTGGAATTTGGCATATCATAGGATGGCAGCTACAAACTACCAGCAACCATCAAGTCTTCCACGTAGACGCAAAGAGTCTATTCTACTCTGAAGTATGAGCGGAAAAGCAGATGTACCTCACTTCATCTTCTGTGTCCGCGCGGAATACAAGCATTGAATCTTGTTTCTTGCCATATCAACGGTCAAGAAAAATGCTAACTACAAACCATGAATGTGAGGAGGCCTGAAGAGAAACATGCAAAGAGAGGACCAGTAATTAAAGATGAAATTCGACATTCGACTACTATAGTGCAGAGCATATCAGAGAACGTCGTAACCTACAATGGCACAGAAACTCAACTCCCAACCAGTCTTTCGACAAATTCTTCCATGTCGAATCCCACATAATTGGCCCAAGTTCAAGGTCACCTTCCTTGCACACAGATGCTGGGACGATAAGCAAGGTGGGCATGGCCACTCTACGGAATTAGTGATTCTGAAATACTGAGCGATGTTAGGGTGAACCGTGGCTGGCCCCTGCAATAAAAATGGCCATTATGGACAGGTACCAGTGATCTGTATCTCAAAATTATAGGTTGGTTCAAATGATCTCTATAAAATCTGTCCGGGAGTAAAAGTACCACTACAGAGTGCCTGTGTATTCTTGTGTCGCGATGGCACAGCTTTTTGTTCGCAAGAACAAACCTTTTCAGGATCCTGCTGGATAAGAGACAGCAGTATCACCGTGCAGGAATCTGGGTTCCAACGTATGCCCATCTATAAGGATTGTTCCTCTTCAGACAACGAGAAAGGAAGCTCCAGAGGGAATTAGTCCGAGTCTCCATGCTCAGTCAACGCCACATAGAAAGTTGGAGGCTGATGACCTGAGCATTGGTCGCACCGAACAAGGAACTAGCCAGTTTGCCCACGGCGTAGCGAAGAGGCCAAAGAAGTGTTATGATGAGGACGTCTGTGTCTCATCATGGAACAGTAACCATATTTCCGAGTTCCCGAGGATATCTCTCATAAACCACATAACGACCATAACTATGACAATCTCCAACAGCTCGTCATCCCTCCCGCCCAGCAAGCCACGTTTTCCCTTTCAGCTCCTCAATCACGCTATCCTTCAACCACCACAAGGGCCCCACCCCGAAATATCCGCCATCCTCTTCCCTACTTCATCTTCCCGTACACGATCAAGCTCATCCCACGCAGTCGCCGCCCCCATCGAAACCTTCTTTTTCCCCCTCCCAGCTGCACCAGCAGCAGTCTTCTTCCCCTTACTGCCACCACCTCTCTTCCCTTTGCTCCCAACCCCCTCCTCAACCTCTTTCCCTCCGACCCCCTCAACCTCAGCATCCCCTCCTTGACAACCATCACCACCAGCAGTGGCAAAACTACCCCTCCTCTCAACCCACTCAAAAAGCAACCTCAGCCCCAACAACCTTTCCCTGTCCCATCCCCTCCCGCCACCACCACCAGCACCTGTTTCCCCTCCATCCAACCCCGCCCGCAAAACCAACCTCGCATCCACCGCCGTGCTCGCACCCTCCCCTTCTCCCACTCCCCCTCCACTTCCTAACGTATCCAGCACCACATTCCGCTCCGCACGCGACAGATCGCGGAACTGGCTCAGCGTAAAAATCCATTCCAGCGGTTCCTTACACGCACCAGGAGGACCGGCCTGGCTGAACAAGGCGGTGGAAGAAGAGGAGCCGGAGGCGGCGTTGACGGTGACTGAGGCAGTCGCAAGAGCGCGGAGGGTCGCAGGGAAGGTACTCTCGTTGGCAAGCCTGCGGCGGAGGTAGACCGTCTGGTTCTTCTTGAAGTCTTCTTTCAGAGACGGGGTGGATGCAAAGTCGAGTGTGAGGTCCCAGTAGTCGAGGGACATCGATCCGGCGTCGGTTTCGACGCGGAGGATGTCGTCGAGCGGCGGGAGGAGGCAAGGGGCTTGGCGGTGGAGGGTGAGGATCCCGGGATCGGTTGCGTCTAGGAAGTTGGCGTGTCCGGCGGCTGCGACTGCGGAGGAGGAGTTCGGCTTGAGGTGAACTAGGATGGGGATGTTGATAGGCTGGTTGGTGGCGATGTCCTTTGCGACGAGGCAGCGCGGTTCGGTAGCCAGGACCCAGAAGTGGCGGAGAGCTTGTAAATGGGAGCGGTTGTCCTGCACGTTGGCTGGGAAGAGAGGGTAGAAGGAGATTAAGAGGGCGGCCACAGCCAGGTCGCTCGTGCCGAAGGTCGCGGTGCCGCAGCCAAGGAACAGAGCGCCGATGGCGAGGTGCGCGGCGAGGTGGCTGCCGTAGCTTGTACTTGCGTCGTCTCTGCCATGGAGCGCGCGGAGTCGGCGGAGCACCGGGATGTCGCCGGTTCCGGCCATCACTGTTGCGCAGGATAGAGCAAGCAAGTCCATGCACATGCGGACGTTATTGCGCGCCAGCTCATTATCGAAGTTCTTGACAGGAATCTGGACGATGCGTATGAACTGGTCGAGATAGTGGATGAGCAGATCTCGGACTTTCAGGTCCGCACTTCCGGCGAAGCGCAAGCCTAGCGAGAAACAGAGACCAGCGAGGATCGAGAAAAAGGGGAGGTCCTTGCTCTGCAGCTTTGACACGTTATTGAGTTGGTGACGGGTCCTGTACTCAACTGGCAGGCCGTTCTTGACCCACTCGTATGTGGGATTCATCTCTTTCCAGAGGACAAGGTTCTTCGCAACTGTCCGCAAAAGCAGAATGTCGGGCCGGACGTAGTCAAACTGCAGCAGCGTGTCTGGAACGTCGATCTTACGCGCCACGATCTGGTCCCCGGTCTTCATGTAGATGAGGGCAATGGCCATGACGGCACCGGCAGCTGAGTGATCAAGAATATTGACGAGGTCTACCTCTTGGTGGATGTGGCCAAGGTGAGCAGCTTCTCCGTTAGCCGCATGTCACGCAACCCGCCGAGGTCGTTCCCTTTCCCGAGGTTGACGAGGCCCAAGGCAAACCCGGCCGCCAACCGGTAGCTCTCGTCGCGGAAGGGGTTCTCATCCTCCTCTCCCTCATCAACATGCTCGATCTCCGATAGCATAATCTCGCTCATGCGCCGGTGCTGGCTGTTGCAGTAGAGCAGTCCGATTCCCATGACACCAGTGGTCTGGGTGAGCGTCGACAAATTAAGGTCGGCAGCGCCGCGAGGTAGCATTCGCGTGACGTGAACAGATAGAAGCTTGGTCATCAACGCATCCATCGTCCCAATGCGAGAAGCCGCCAGCCCAAGAAGCAGGCCGACGGTGGTCATGGTGTGCTTAGGAGTCAGGTACTTGAACGCCACCCATTTGGCGATTGATTTGAGGTGGCCGTTCAACCCAAGCGCCAGCAGAAAGCCCGCATGGCGGTTGTTAAGGTCGTGTTCTGGTTTGTTGTACAAGATCCAGTGTGTATCAATGCCCTTGGCCTGCGGGGAGATGGCGAGGCCACTAGCGACGCCTTGGTGGAAGAAGGCCCAGTTGAGCTTTTCTTCCGTGAAGATGCTCTTGTCGACACTGACCGTGTTGTTGACAGGCTTGACAATGCATGTCAGGTTGAAACGGGGAGCCGGAACTTCTGAGTCATGATGGGGAAGCGGAGAGCATAGTTCATGAGACCCTGGCCGGCCGGGATGGCAAGGGTGCTGGTCGCAATGGTGGTGACCAGCTCTTTCTGTTTCTCGAGGTATTCAGCCTCGGTCCACTCGGGCTTGGGGTCTAGCCGTACGACGCGAGGTTTGACGGTGCATAACAGGCTTTGCACTTCGTTTACTCTCCTGTCCTCCCTGAACAAGGCGCGGATGACAGCTTGTCGCTCTGCTGAGCCAGTTTCCTCGGGGTAGTCGTTGTTCAGACTTTGGCACAACATGCGGAATCCCACATTGCCTCGTGGGAAGGAGCCTAGGAACAATCAGCGGGAGTTCGGTATCGTGGGATTGGGGAAAACTGGGGAGAGGGGGTTTCTACGTTAATCTCCAGGCCAGCAGATTGCAACTCTTTGCACAGCACACCGCTCATGTCCGTACGGCTGACCAAGGTAAGGAGGTCTTCTGACCACGACGGCGGAGGGTTTGGCTGGCAGATGGAAATAACATCTTGCAGTGTGTAAAACTCCTTCTGGTGAGGTCTCGAGGATCTGAGGCGTAAAGCCGCACTGTTGCATGGCCACCACCATCTGGAAGCGGTGGCATGAAGGCCCAAGCCGGGCAAAGAGCTTCCGGAACATCATAGTCCGAGGTGTGAGACTATCCCACAGCTGCTTCCGCAGCCTCCCGCCACGGGTATCGCGAGTGGCATTCCCGTAGAGGTCTTCCAAAGTTGGGAACTCGGGACGCGACTGTTGGTGAGGTGTGCTTGAATCCAGGTCAGGACGCAGTACTCAGATGGAGGCTCAGTCAAACCAGGCACAATAAAGGGAACTGCGCAGAAGTCAGTACATAGACCGAGGTCCACGGATCAGTGCTAACATACCAAGATCATGGGCCGAATTGGGCTCCGCTTGCATGCTGAGTGCATAGAAGGCCTCGTACCGTTGCCATCCACACCATCTGGCGAGCTGGTAAAGGAGCATCTTGAGATCGCCCTGTCCAGGCGACGAGTCCTCGGAGGACAGGATGTTGAGCTTTTGTTCCTCAACACAAACAGGTGCAGAGCCAGCAGTATATACTCCATGCTGCCATGTCACGGGGGTTGCCAATCCGGTTCAGCGCGGTTGGCAGGTATCCTTCAAAGCCAAATGCCGATAACCCTCCTGATGAAGTCATCCACCTTTTCGCAAGGCCTACATGGAATGGGATGAAGTTTCTCATGGGCCATGGCTCCTCGGAATGGGCGGGTGCGTCCAATGGCGCATCAAGGAGCCATTGCCACGCCTTGCCGCGCATCCACGGCGGACAAGACGACGAGCTAGGGGTCTCGCGCAGCTGCATCGCTTCCCACTTATTTCTTGCGACCGGTCTGAGAGGCTCGCCGGCAAGTGTCCGCAGCGACGTCTCGCTGTTGTGCCCGAGAGCTAAGAAGCTTGACAAGAGGAGAATCACCGCAGCTGACCACTCAATGTCAGCAAAGCGGTGGTCAAGCCCCCGAAGCTTCGCATCGTGGAGCCACTGCATGACATGCCACCACCAGCAACCATCTTATCCGCGTACGACGTGTGCAACACGCTTCGGCATACATCGAGGACCTTGCGCCTGAGGAGACGAAGGCTGGAGCTTGATCCTCACGCGGTGGTATCTGCCCTCGTGGTCTCGAAGGTCAACAGCGCCCCGGGAATTTGCGTGGCAGACAGCGCCGATCTGACTCCCTGTCAGGTCAATGCCCACAGGCGGCTGTCCGCGAGGGCCTTTGTAACTGCCGGAATACTCAAGGCTACTGAGATTATCCGCTGAGAGCAAGGGCAGGGCGACCGTGGTGACCTTGCCCCACGGAGACTGCAGGCTGAGCTCTCTACCCCCACTCCTATCCTCTGAGAGGATCATGATGGCTTCGTTGCCGTCCGAGATTTTGCACGAGTCGACGACGCTCTGGACTCTCCTCGGCTCGCCGGGAACAATGCGGAAGTCAGTGAATTCCAGGCTCTTCTTCTTCTTGCTCTTCGGCGGCGTCTGGCCCTCGTGCTGTTCAAGATGAAGGGTCAAGAGTTGCAGGCGTTTGTCGACCGGATCCTGGATAGCGACCAAGAGCAGGTCTCTGCCTTGGTCGTCGGTGGCGGTTGGGGGCCCGGCAAGGATGAACACCTTGGCCTGCATCCTGGCGGGCTTGCTGGACAACGAGTACCGCATGTTGGCAGTGTCCATGCTCACACTGGAAATTCTGGTGAGCAGCATCTCGTGTGCGAGCCGTCGAAGCCATGGTCGTCCAGGCCCATGTTGTGGAAACCTTCGAAGTCACCGCCGGCACGCAGCTCCTCGAGAAGGTTGTCGACCGGCGCCTCTGGAAGGTGTTAATGCTACGATTAAGATTGAAGTAAGAGTTTCCGCCGAAGCTGGGCCGCCATAGCCGCTGCTCAGCCGGGGCCGCTGACTCCCATGCGACTCAACACGGCGAGATCCGTGGCCCGCATGCATTGATTGCTCGGTGAACGCTACCCTGTCCTGCGAGGCGGACAGGTCGGCTCGCGCCAGGAGGGAGCTTACGCGCCGCGACTGCCTCCGAGTTGCACCCTTTTCCGGGTCCAAGGAGTTAAGGGCGTCTACGAGGGCTTTGTTTTGATCCTCTACCTTGACGCTTTTCCTTGTTTTCTTGCCCGGGAGGGGCGCACCGAAACTTTCCCTCGTGGAAGGGTGGACGGGGGTCGTTGCGCCGCTGGCTAGGCCGGGTGCCATAGAGCTTCGCCGGCGAGACGGTTCGCGCTTTTTCTTCCTCTCTTGAGTGCCCAGGAAAGGGTCATCGGTCTCGGGATAGGTCAGCGCCAAACGGTTATACATTTTGTTTCCCGGTTGACGGTGACGGCAATAGTTAGCTCGTTGGAAACCTTTGCCGAGATGCGAGGCACTTGAACGGCCTCAATGTGCAGGATCTCTTCAGAAGGGCTGAGAAAGAGACGTCCCGTGGAGTTTCGCCTGTTTTTCCCAGTCTTCGGCTTTTCCGCGTTCGTTACCACCAAGCCAATCTCAAGCAACGGATCGGTGAGACAGACCAAGCGTGGCCAGTGGCTGTCGTTTGTCTCCATAGGGTGCTGGAACATGTTCTCGAGGGTCAAGCTGAGCCGCAACGGCAGCACTTTTGGGTTACCCAGACCCTCGGTGGAGAATTCGGTGACGTCGTGCCCGTGGCTTCGTCGAGGGATGGGGGGTGGTTGGGAGGAGACGAACGAGCTTGGGGCCACTTTTGGCAATCTTAATGCGACCGAAGTGCCGTCAACTCGTGGTTTGCGTTGTATGATGACCCCACGAGGCCCGGCGCAGGCCGACTCGACTTCGAATGGCATGTGGACAACATGGCACGTTCCTGAGAGGAAGTAGATGTGGGCTTGAGATTTGAGGAAGACGACGAGAGCTCTCGAGAGCGCAGGCTTGTCGGAGGACTTTTTTGAGGACTTGATGTCAGAGGCCTTCGTCTGCGAAATGCCCTCTGAAGGGTCTGCCGACGCAGGAAAGTAGGCGAGGAGTGCTTGAGTGATGTGTTCCTTTTCGAGGTCGAACTTGAAGCTCTTCCGGAAGATGCCTCCTCGTGACCAGAGTACGCAGTTACTGGTCGTCAGAAGCTCATCCTCGAACTCTTGGCCGTTCTCGTTGCTGGTGGTGACCTCCCAGGTGTAGAGAGAGGGTGGGGGGTCTGGGGGCAGGATGCCTTCGCTGATCGCATGTTGCAGTCCGATGGGGTGGTGAACCCCAAGAGAGGTCACAGCCGCCATATTCGAGTCGTTGTGGTCCGCCGCAAACTCAAATTACACCAAAGATCGGCAATTGGGCGTTGGGGTGAATATTGGGCGAGGCCATTTCGCTCAAAAATCGGGAAAAGCCACTGGAGATTTGTCGCGGCTTCCCCCAAAAGTCGAATTTGGCTGCTGCCTTAGGGGACTTTTTGGGATCCCTTCAGTGGGATGCGCTTGAAGGTGGAAAGCGCGTTCAACGCGACGGGAAGGGCAAGGCTGATGATACCCCACCAATTGAGGGGCACGCACCCATTGGCCCTTACCCCCTGCAGCCGCTCGAGCACCTTCAGGCCTCGGAGTCAACTGAGCTCTGACGTAGCTCTTGGCTTTGCGCCCAAAGCTTCCCGTCCGAGACCGCACCAACGTGCGATCCCCAACTGCACGACCCAGACAGCTCGTGCTTGCGCGACCAGCAAAAACTCCCGACGCGCGGCGCCGAAACGCCATGAAGCTGCCTCTATCGCCCGAGTCAACATGACCGAAAGTTCGCCACAGCCCGGCGACAACGAAACCACGATGAGACGATAAACCCCAAGCCGAGTGCTGAACGTGGGCCTGATCCAGCCACCAGCGCGGTTGCTCAGGCTTCCTCAGGCGCCGCCGGAGGGGCTGGCGATGGCACGAATACAACGGCAGAAGAATCCAGCGAGGAGGACGATGGCAGCGACGGCGGCGAAGACGAAGAGGGGGACAACGAAGAGGAAGATGGTGATGAAGAGGACGAAGAGGAGGAAGACGAGGAGCCGAAGCTCAAGTACGCACGGCTCACCCAGCACCTCGGACCTGTCTACCGCAATGGCGATGCGACAAGCGCGTTTCTCGTGGCCGGCGACAAGATGATTGTTGGGACCCACAATGGCAACATCGTCAGTCTCGTCCCGTTCTCTGTCATATTCCTGCTGACCCGTACATGGCGCAGCACGTCGTCCAATTGCCGGCATTCCAATCCTTACGCGTTTACCATGCGCACTCCGCATCCGTCACCTCGGTCTCAATATCGCCCTTCCCTCCTCCGCTCCCTAGCTCGAAGCTGGAGGCGGTCGCGAAGTCGGTCTCGAACAGTCCCATACGGCTAGGTACATCGGCAGCCGAGAGCCAGGCCTCTCCAGCGGCCACCTCGAGGAAGCTACGTGAGCAACAGACCGTGCCGAATACGCCTTCGAACAACATCTACATCGCAACCTCGTCGATGGACGGCAACATTTGTGTGCAGTCACTGGTTGATGTCAAGGATGTCCAGCTGCGGAACTTCGCTCGCCCCGTGCAAGCTGTAGCACTTTCGCCAGAATACAAGAACGACAGGATGTACTTGTCTGGCGGACTCGCAGGACAGCTCATCCTAACAGCTGGCGCCCCGATCGGCCGGAGTACGGCCACAACCACAGGGGCGGCGGCCCAAGCTGCGGGCTGGCTGGGGAGCATGGTTGGCGCCGGAAGCGGGAAAGACACTGTCCTGCACTCGGGCGAGGGCACTATCAGCACCATCAAGTGGTCCCTGTCTGGGAAATATGTTGCTTGGATCAACGAGCACGGAATCAAGATCATGCGCACGAAACTCCACCTCGACCACACCGATGCTGAAGATGCCTGGAAACGCATTGGTCATATTGACCGGCCGCAGACGGAAGAGTGGGGGGACTATGGCAAGCGTATGGAAGGGCAGGCAGAGTGGATCGACGAGCAGGCGGTTGAGCCGGATGAGGTCAGTGCCGACCACCGGGTGGCCCTACTCTCGCCTGCTCTCGAGAGTCTGAAGCAGCAGCAGCTGAAAAGCAGCAAAAAGATTGAACGGTTGCTCGTGGGGTGGGGTGGCACCCTTTGGATCATTCACGTCCACCCGGGCGGTATTGGGACCGGAAAAAGCGCAGGAGAGAGGTCCGCTGGCCGGGCAGAGATTGTAAAGATGTGGGTGTCCTGTTCCGTTGCTGTATGAGCTCCCACTGACCCCTCAGACTTCGCATGGATTGCATCATTTCCGGCATTTCGCTATATACCCAGAACTTGTTGTTGGTTCTTGCTTACTGCCTACCGGAGGAAGAGGAGGAAGACGAGAGCGACCCACCACAAGGTCACAGGCGCACATTATCTGAAGCCTCCACGGCGAGTAGGCCTTCCGGTGGCGTTCAGCGGCGGCAAAACAATCAGCCACCTGAGCTGCGGCTTATTGATCTCTCGTCACAGGCAGAGATTGACAAAGATGGCCTCAGTGTCAGTCGCTTTGAGAGGCTGTCCTCGAATGACTACCACCTCGGCATCCTACCCGCACAAAATGCAGCCGCCGCGGTATCCTCTCGCGGCGCCCTTGAGACTCTTGCGGGCCTCGGAACCGATGTGCTGAATGCGGCCCTGAACCCCATGTCGCTGTTCAGCTCGGCGGCAAGCGTTATGAGCAAGGGCAGCGATGGCGCCTCAGCATCCAACATACCCGCTCCAGGCGGCCGGCTTGCGCGTGCGTCGGTGCACCCACATCTCGTCAAGCCGGGTGTCAAAATCTTCATACACAGCCCGTATGACTGCATCCTCGCAACAAAGCGGGATCTTGGGGACCACTTGACTTGGCTCCTCGAGCATCACCAATATCAGCAAGCATGGGAGTTGGTTGACCAGCATCCTGAGATTATGACGATCGCTTCCGACACCACCCCTACCTCGCCGCAACACACCCAAACAACCGACGACTTCTACGATGAGACTCCGTCGGTGGCCGACGGCATGCGCTCCTTCTACTCGTCTGCAGAGAAAGAAAAGCGGCGGATTGGCGAGCTGTGGATACAAGATCTCATCGAAGCCAGTGACTGGGCACGGGCCGGCCAGATATGCGGAAAGGTGCTGGGCACGCCAGACCGCTGGGAGAAGTGGGTGTGGACGTTTGCTGGCGCGAACAAATTCGACGAGATCGTCGACTACATACCCACAGAGCGGACGCAGCCGCCGATGCCTGGGACTCTTTATGAAGTTATGCTCGGACACTATCTCCAAGCTAACAAGCCCAGATTCCGAGAGCTGCTTGAGCGGTGGTCCCCGGATTTGTTCGACGTTAACACGATAACAACCGCCTTGGAGGACCAGCTCAAGTACCGTGACGTCCGAGAAGACAGCGTCGAGGATGGCGAAGTGGGCCGAGACTGGCGTATCGTCATGGAGAGCCTGGCCAAACTGCACGAAGCCAACGGCAGAAACAGGGAGGCCCTCAAATGCCATATCAAACTTCAAGACGCCGACTCGGCGATGCGGTTGATTAAGGAGGGCCACCTTGCTGATGCCGTGGCAGACGACATTCCGAGCTTCATCGGGTTGCGGTGGCCCAGGACCGCAAGATGAATCGTGAGGAGCTCGAGGAGGCAACAGAAGAGGCTATTACCCTGCTTGTGGACGAGGCGCAACATGGTCTGGTGAGACCCGAGATTGTCATCACGCAACTGCAGGAGAAGAAGCTGGACCTGTACACATTCTTCTACCTTCGAGGCCTGTGGCGCGGCAAGGGCATCCACGAACATTCGGGCGAGTCGCGCGCGCGTTTGGTAACCGATAGCCAGTCCCTGGTGGACCAGTTCGCCGACCTTGCGGTGCACCTTTTCGCGCACCATGATCGGTCCCTCTTGATGGACTTTCTCAAAACTTCCACGGCATACGCATTCGAGAACGTCCGTACCCACTCCCTCCCCCCAAAAACGAGCTCACTAACCTTCCCAGGCCGCGCAAGAATGCGAAGTCCTCAACTACATCCCCGAACTAGTCTACCTCTACTCCAAAACCGGCCAGACGAAGCGCGCGCTGTACCTCATCATCGACCGCCTGGGCGACGTCTCCGGGCCATCGCCTTTGCCAAGGACCAGGACGACCCAGACCTCTGGGAGGATCTGCTCACCTACAGCATGGACAAACCGCGATTCATCCGCGCCCTCCTCGAAGAAGTCGGCACCGCCATTAACCCAATCACTCTGGTTCGCAGGATACCGGAGGGATTGGAGATCGAAGGCTTGCGCGAGGGTCTGAAACATATCATGAAAGAGCACGAGATCCAGTACAGCATCTGCGAGGGCGTGGCACGCGTGCTGCGCAGTGAGGTTGCCAAGGCGCAGGGTCTATTGAGGATGGGTCAGCGCAGGGGCGTCAAGTTCGAGGTGGCTGTGAAGAAGGAGAGCCACTTGCATGTCACGGCCAAGGACGTCCCGCCACCATCACAACCCGACAAATACCTCGCAGCCCAAGCCGTGTTAACAGCCTCACCGCCCGAAAAGACCGACAACGCCAACGGCGATCTTCCGCACGCCGACCCCTCCACCATAACAACTACCAGAGCAAAGAAATGGACGCCCGGCCACTGCGCCCAGTGCCTCGAGCCGTTTGTCGAGTGGGAAATGGAGACGCTGGTGGGGTTTGCGTGCGGGCACGTATTTCATCTGACACATCTCCTTGAGCGATTACACCCGGGCGAGAGGTGAGCGAGGTGGTGAGGAATGGGATCGCCGAGTCCGCGGCCCACTATGTTGGGGCGAAAGTTACGCATGCGAGGCTGTTGAGGGATAGGATCGCCGTGGGGTGTCCTGTTTGTGTGGGTGAGGAGGAAAAGAGGTAGGGTGGGAAAGGGTGAGGGGAGAGGGAGAGGGGGAGGGGGAGGGGGGAGAGGGAGGGGAGTGAGAGGGGGGAAGAATAAGATGGACGGCGGGGAGGGAAGGGGGGGTTGACGTTGAGATATTTGGAGTTGGAGTTGGAATGAAGGGCGAGCAGGTGTAAATAGGGTTCTGGTTTGTTCATATCACCAACATGGTCTTCCACCTGCCTAGACAACGTCCCGTCGTCAGCGTAAATAGCCACTGCACTGCGGCCGTCATCAACAACATTACGAAGGGCGTGTGGCTCAGTTGGTAGAGCGTTCGCTTAGCATACTCTCCTGTATGCGAAAGGTCCTGGGTTCGATTCCCAGCTCGTCCAAGACAAGCCTAGAACAGATCCTGTTCAGTTTCAGGTTTATACCTCATTTTTCCCTCGTGTATTTCCAATTTTTTATGCGTGCGTCTTGCGATTCTCCGGAGCTAGGATCAGGGGTCCCTACATCACCCCGTGATTTGTCAGAAGCTGGGCGCTGGGCTCAGTTGCTAGCGTCAGGCTTTTTTCGGCTCTGGGCCAACTGGAACATTCGAGAAAGGCGGGGAAGCCAGAGTGAACCCTCCATTGGCCGGAAGGTTCGCGGTCCGCACTGTCTCGTCTGTGTGTTAACAGCGTTTCCAAACGTTGTCCCTGGGGCAACGCAGGAGTGACGCGCTCCCCGGTGGAGGTTTTGGGTCGCGACCCAGGCGGGAGCTAGTCGTTCGGGAAGAGAGAGCGGTAAAAGAGAGCGGAAGGGGTCCTGAGAATGTGCGAGGACGCACGGTTATTTAAGGCGGCGCTGAGCTTCCCGACTTGAATCAAGATCTCGCTGTTGTCATTGTCTCTTTGGATTACACAATTGCTCTTGCCTTAATTACCATTGGCTCTCACCTTAAGTTCTTCCACAGCGTCACCATCGACTGACAAACTCTCCACAGCACCTACCATGGCTCCCTTCGGCAAAATCTACACCTACCCCAACAACTACCGCGTGCAGCGGGTACGCCCCTTCTCACCTTTCTCCTCCACTGCTTCCCTTCTAACCCTTCCAGGCCCTCGCCCTCGCCGCCCTCAACGGCCTCGAGCTCGAGGTCGTCCCCGACTTCCAAATGGGCGTGACCAACCGCAGCCCAGAGTTCCTCGCCAAGTTCCCGCTGGGCAAGGTGCCCGCGTTCGAGTCAGGCGACGGCAGCCTCCACCTGACCGAGGCGCAGGCCATCGCGCGGTACGTGGCCGAGAGCGGGCCGAAGGCGGCCCAGCTGCTGGGCGGAACCCGCAGACCCGCGCGCTCGTCGAGATGTGGTCGTGCTTCGCCGAGCAGGAGCTCGCCAGCAACGTCACCCCGCCGCTCCTGATGGTCGTGGCTAAGATGATTCCGTACGACGAGGGGAGGTACGCCCAGTGCGTGAGCGCGTTTGAGAGGGCGCTGAAGAGGGTCGAGGTTGCCCTGCAAGGGGGGAGGAAGTTCCTGGTGGGTGAGCAGCTTACGCTGGCGGATGTAATGGTCTTTGGCGTGCTGCAGCTGGCCAGCAAATTTGTGATGGATGCGGAGATGAGAAAGGAGGTGCCGAATGTGGAGGCGTTCTGAAGGGGTTGATGGAGGTGCCGGAGGTGAAGGGAGCGTTTGGGGATCTGCAGCTGTGTGAGACTAGGGTGAAGGAGTAGTAAGAAGGTTCAGACGCAAGGAGGTCGTTGAGAAATGAAGGAAACAAAAATATGGTCTGAGCGCCAACTGGCATCCTCGCTTTATGTGGGTTGAAGAGAGTTGTTTGTGGGGACGCCGACTTTTGTGGGACGGTGTGTGTGGGACGCTGGCGTCTCTGAGTGCCAGCACCTTTTCAAGACTGACCCGTCTTCATATAGTACCAGCTGATCATCGTCTTGATGACAGTGACAATTCGCCATCTCGATCGGCCCGATGATGCGGTCTTTGGCCTGGTCCGCGATCCAAACGACAGGAACTACTACAACGTCTAAGGGCAACTCAGGGGTCTGCAGCCATTCCTCAGGGAAGTCACTCGACGAGTCTCCTTATCAGTGCAAGGAAAACACCATGGCCGTCCAGTGTCAAAGACATTTGGAAAACAAAATCGAAGCAGGATATAAAGAGAGGCCAGAAAGGGGACCAAAAGGGGAGGAAAGAGACAAAAGACGGGCGGGAGGAAAGAAACAAAATGGATGGGCGACCCAGGAATCGAACCTGGGTTTCTTCGGGAAGTTGAGGAATCAAAGAGAAACCACAACGAAGCGTCCTGACCACTAGACTAGTCACCCTTGAAGTTAATTGGTTGACGAAATTAACCCAGTCTTTCATTTATGTAAGGAACGACTGGGGGTTGCCTGTTGAATGCCAATGCCAAAAATCGGTAGCGATCAGAAACCGAATTTTTGCACACACATGCTGAAGGAGCAGCTCCTACCCATCTTCCATTTTTATCAAGCAACAGAAATATCGCATCTCGGGGATCTTCTCGTATATTACGGTATCTATGCCATTCCCGTTTATCCAGCTCATGGCGGGCTGCAGACCAGCAGGAACGGCATCCTCGTCCCAAATCTCCGGATTTGTATGCCGGGGACGAGGGCAGCAAGGCTGGGTCGGCGTTATGCTGTTTCCTGCACAGAAGACGACACGATTTTGCAATTAAACTCATGCACCGCACCACCATGGACCATGGCAATTGTCGAGTGCACCCCTGGGCAGGGCATAGTGCTGTCCTTCCGTTGCTGACAAATTGGAAACGCTGAGGAGACGATGCTGTCGCAATCCTTCACTCGGATGTCGCTTCTGGTTTGTTAACCCCGAGCCCTTAGCTTCAGTGGTGGTTTGACGTGTTACGGTGGTTGTTGCTGAAGACTTGGGTCTCAGGTTACTTTATAGAACAGGTCTCTCAACCCACGAGACATTTAGCATCTTGCAATCCAAAGTCTCATTCATCGTCTCGAACACTCGTTCGTGCTTGGGATTCGCTCTTCATCTAACCGGCACCATGACTCTTAATACGGTTGCCGTCGTTGGGGTAGGTCAACGACACTGTTGACCTGATGGGCCTGAACTCACCGATCTTAGGCCTCTGGTAACCTCGGTGCCCCCGTTGTCAAAAGCCCTCCTAGCCGCCGATTTCAAAGTGACCGCCATTACGGCAGAATTCCACGTCAACCTTCCCGGATGCCGTCGAAGTCCGGAGGGCCAATCTTGCTCAGTCGAGTCTTTGACTAAGGCATTTGCGGCCAAGACGTGGTCATCATCACCGTGGCAAACTCTGAGTCTGGCAACCAAATTCCGTTACATCGATGCAGCCATTGCAGCTGGCGTCAAGCGCTTTATCCCCGCCGAATGGGGCCACAATACGCGGCCAGGGAAGCTGAGCGGTCCCCTTGCCGATATGCTGGGAGGCAAGACTAAGACGACAGACTATCTCATTGAGAAAGTCAAGCTTCATCCCGGCCTCACTTGGACTGGCATTGCAACAAGTCCGTTCTTTGACTGGGTATGCTTTCTCCCTAGGTTTTATCCATACTAAGGCCTATCGCAACTGACTATATCCATGTTCCATGCAGGGCCTCGACCACGGCATTTCGGCGTCACCTCGCCACCAAAACTGCCACTATATTTGACTCCGGCAACGAGCCCTTCTCTGCCTCAACACTCGCCTTCATAGCCCAGGCCGTCGTCGCGGTCCTCCAGCGCGAGCACCAGACCGCCAACAAATACTACGACGTGGTCGAGCACACCGCCACGCAGAACCAGCTGCTGGGTTTGTTTGAGGAGGAGACTGGGGCCAAGTTTTCCGTGACGCATGCCAGCACGAAAGACCTTGCAAGGATCAGGGACGAGAAGATCGCGCGCGGGGATGGGAGCGCTTTCTTTGAGGCGCTGTTGGTGTATGGCTTTACGGATGGGGCCAGGAACGCGGTCAAGGAGGAGAATATCGCGAATGTGGAGCTGGGATTGGAGGGAAGGGGGTTGAGAGAGTCTGTGAGAGAGTATGTCAGGACGAGGAGTGTTTGAGCATCATTGCGTTGTGTATTTGGATTCGCATAGTTTGGTAGTACACTTGGCACCGCTCGAGATCAACACCTAGGAGATTTTTTCTCTCCACCACTCCAGGCTTTTCCTCGGATTCCTCCAACTCGACTCGGTGGCTGTGGTGCCCAAGTCGCACATTGATTGACCCGTCTTACTCCCTCGGCTTCATGAGCACGACTCGGTGTTTCCCGCATTCATTCAAGAAGCCACTGATCTGCAGGTCCGACAACTAGCGTTCAACTCTTGGCTGACATAAGTGTAAAATCCTCCCCAAAAAAAACCGGGAGGTCCACGACGCCGTCATTGATCAAATGGGTGATGTCCACAACATGTAACCCAGCCAAGTGACAGGGCTGAAGACTGGGTCGTATCCCGATCCCGGTGGATGCCCAAGCGGTCTTTACCGAATCACATCAAGCCAAATCCAACCTTTCCCGCCGATCGAAGGTCAGGTGCAATGTTGTCTGCCGCGCCACGCCACGGATGCCAAGCACCAACTTCGTATTGCCCTGGTGGAACAGAGGTGCATCTAAAAACGACATGACATCGTGAGTGGTTCGATTCAGAGCTGGTCATGTATGCAGGGCATCTTGGTCAGGCTGAGGAGGGACCTCGGCTCCGCGACCACAGCTCCGATGTAGGCAGCAGCCGTCATGTTATGTCCTTAATCTGGATATAAATTGAACTTGAGACACCGAGGTTCAGGCCGTGGACTAGGCACTGAAGACAGTCCATTCTCATCATCCAGTTGTGGCTCGAAGACCAAATTGCAGTCCGGGTGAAATATTTTCTACGATGAAATCTGTTGCCCTCGTTTCGGCTTTCGGCCTCCTGGCCACCGCCTTTGCCATTCCCCTCGAGGAGCGGGACGTCCAGACCGTCCACCTCACCTTCCACGGCGGCCCAGCCGAATACAGCATGGCCTTCCCGCTGACGGCAACGTCTACCCAACCAGTAATTCGCCTTTCCCTCTTTCCCCTCTTTAAACAACCCCACTAACAGCCATCTTTAGACAACGACATCGCCGTCAACGTCATCGACGCCCCTGACTACAACGCCTTCTACCAGTGCAAGTTCCATACCCAGGCGAGGTCACACTCGCCAGCAGCATCTCCAACACGGGCGTCAACCAGATCCTCGTCGGTCCGCCGCAGCCAGTGACGGGCGTAAGCTGCCAGGGCATGTGCGTGCCGACGTATGGCGATTGCTACATCAATGGCCAGCCCGTTGGGCCGTGCTGCTCTGGGTTCTGCGCTGCGAACAAGTGCCGGCCGTGGGTCAATCCTTCGTGAGAGAAGATAGTCGATCGGTCAAGGGTGCAGGGGGAGGGCTGTGGTTGGGGTGGTTGTTTCACGCTCGACTTAGCGTTGTCATTCGTCTGAGAAGCTCCACAAGGTTAACATTGAGACTGTCTTGAACGTAGTGGTTGAGGGAAGGAAGGAGGAACAGGGAGGAGACGATGGCCCGCTTGGATGTGCGGGCGACGGGGAGAAGTGGGGATGAGTCCACCAGTTGCCGGCTTTAGGTGGTGGCTGAGCTTAGCTGTTGGGTGCAAGTGAATATACAGGACAGGCTGAGAGAGCTGGAATTGCGAATCGCCACGTCACGGCCTCTGGGCCAACCTCGCTTGCGAAGCCGTTTGGGATGGCCAAGGATCAGGTGGTCTTTGGGTCGTGTTGAATACCGACGACCCTCGAAGGTACTCTAAATCTCAAATGTACCTACGTGCTCCTCTTCTGCTTCTTTGAGACCCTAGCCTGCTTCTTTTCTTTGAATTTTGTCTTCCTCGCCTTCATCTTCTGCCCCTTCTTCCCTCCCCCATTTCCTCGCGACTTTTGTTCACCAGATGGCCCGCCTCGCCCCCTGGCACGGCCCTGCACGGGAGCTGGCGATTTCTGCATTCTTCCTAGCACTGCGGCCATATCCAATGCTCGGCCTCCTCCCTGCCAAATGTCCAGGGGCCCACCACGGTCATGGGTGCCATAATTTCCAATCCACATCGAAATCTCTTTCCCCGAAGCCTCTATGGACTAACATGGGATTGCTGACAATCTGGATGGTGTGGACAGGCTGACCGGGCTGCTCTGGCCTGGAATTTCCATGGTGACTCCAGAACCATGCACTCCTCATCAAATGGGAATCGCCATCCCTCGTCGTTGCCAATAGGGGTGAACCGCAAGTTGTAGACTCTCAAAAGGGGTTGATACCGTGAACGGAGGACTGGACATTGAGCGCCACTGCAAGAAGGCTTTTGATGCGGCGTAAATCTCTATGAGGATGTCATTGTGGCCAGGAAGACGCAATTCGGCGTGGGGGTATCGACCAGGAAGCGCCCCTTGCCGTCGTGCACAAGGAGCTTACGGAGCGATGCGTTGGAGTGAGACACCAGGTTTGCTGCCCTGGTGAAGATGTCCAAACCAAGACCCCGCCGAACAAGGTGCTCGGTGATGTTGTTCCAGACGTGGAATTGGATGCGAGAAGTTGGATCATTAGGGGCGCTGTGTGACGAGTACGCAGGACTGGTTGGTAAAGAGTGAACAGGTAATTCTGATTCTGAGCAGCCGTATGACAACTCGAAACCACTCACCATCCAGGTTGCGGCGGAAGGCTCAGACGTGTTCCCAAACCGGCGAGTTGCACTTGACAAGGCTGCTTAGGCCTGCGTCGCCCGAGAAGGAAAACAGGTCGTTGTCATGGCCTGTTGGTGTGCGACAAACCCCGAGTCCCAGCTCCCTGGCAACAGGGCTCCATTGTCGCAGCCTTCTCTGAGTACTGGAGCTCAGCTCCTTCCAAGGCAAAGACCAAGGGCTTGAGTTGCATCTGCAGTTCCCGAAACTTTGCCAGGCAAGCGAGCCCACACTCCGTTAAGGGCCCGGGTCTACCAGCCGGTCCGGGTAGGCCCAAATTTGTGGGGCTTTATCGTCAGATGGTACAGCTGTTGATCCAACCTCCACCACGCCTGCAACAGAGGGCATCGCAGGTGTCGCTGTCGCTAACAACATCCGCAAATAAGCGACCAGACCTGGGGATCGTGGACTCTGGCGAAGGCTCTGGCGATGATGGGTCTTCGCGGGCTGGATCAGACGATTCAGGCTGGTGAGCTGGGTCGGATGTGAGCTCTTTGTGATGTTTGTGGGGGAACATGGCGGGAAATTGGTTCAGCTGGAGACCCAAAATGCCGAGGTGCAGCGCATGAGGGAAGATTCAGTATTGGGTGGAAACAGCACCGCTATAGCCTCGAGCGTCTGCCGGCAGGAACTCCCGTTATATTTCTTATTAGGCTTAACTGCAATCCATTTCGACTCCTTTTCTCGAAGAGGTCTTTTGTCAAGCTACAAGCCGGAGCGAGCACGAGCGCCGAAGTATATGCCTGGAGGGGATAGTTCTCTACGGGCCATTTGAAATGCACTAGAAACCAGTAGGCATCCCTCTTGAGATTTGATAGTTGAAATATTGACAGTTTTGGTCGGTATTCTCTGTCCTTAAGACAGTACATCCTCATGCAGTTACTCGCTTTGTAGTACTGTTGGCAGTATCGGTGGTGCCAATCACTAATCGTATTTCCGCGTTTGTTGATCCTTCGCATATCTCGTAACCACTTCTGCTCGCCGCCGTTGGAGCAACAGGTTCTTTACGAGGGTTCTTGAATGATGTTGCCTTTATCACAATTGGCATGAAAGATAGGAGAAGACAGAAAGGTAAATGTACGTACTAGTACATGTAGACACCAAAGTTCATGTCACTACTTGTACGTACTACTAAGGTGGTACTTACGATGTGTATCGAAGCCGTCCTTGATCGCCTTCGCCTCATTCTCAGTCAACAAACACAGTTCGGCCACTGAATATGGGAATAATGTCAGCCCAAATTACAACTCATAAGGCTCTACCGAGTCTCCCTTGTAAGTGCTCCCGTACTCTGCTCCGCAAGCTTCTTTTGGACCTCTGCGCGAATTCTGGCAGCCAAATTGGAATTGCATATTTCTCCTTGGTCAACTCGTCCTTCACCTTATCTATAGCTGCCTGCAGAGCTTGCCACGGCAACGAACCGCGAAGTAGACAGATATATACCCAAGAGACTCCAACCGTCCCATCAACACTACTCTTTCCACTCTTTGGCCAGGCCGAACTCGATGGTGTATAGGATGTGTCCTTGCCTGTCGGACCCAAGAGGAAATCGCTTGGGTTGATTCGCGATGGAGGAAGTTGCGACTAATAGGAAGGCGCGGCTGGTTCAGATGAAGAAGTAGCTATAGCCAATAGCAATGGATTTTTTTTTTTTTTTGGAACCGGGAATAGCTTTAACAAGGCCCGCTGCTTGTCGACTTAGGTCGGAGGGGGCCTGACGTTGCTGAGGCGGCACGCCTTTCATTGGCCTTGTGTGAACGACCTGACGTTCCTGGGGCGGCTTGACTTTAGTCGACCTTCTCTGGAGGAGCGCAGACCGCCTTGTGCGCTGCCCAATCCTGCTTCTGATGCGCTTTCCCACAGTATGCCACAGCCTGGCACCGCCCGCATCTCTTCACTCCTTCCACTGTCGCACATACTTTACAAGCCAAAACCGTGCTGTCGATTTGCTGCTCGTCAGAAGACGAAGGAAGCCCAGATGTCGTTCGCAGCGTTGGCACATTTCCTGTCAATATTCGTCAGTAAAAGTAATCTTTGAAGTGGCTGTTGAAAAACCTTCGGAGATGTGCCGGCACGTCTGCGGCAGTCACCGGGGTTAAGACTTTATCGAGACGGCACTGACGTATGTACACCAAGACGTAGGCAGTGTTTTGGCGCATCTGCCTCGTCTCCTGCATTGGTGCCCGTGGTCGGCTCGGCATACGAATCCCCACCAAAGTTCCCCTCGAAAACTTCTCGCATGGTAGCCTTCGTGACGTTGTCATCATCGAATTTGTAGAACCGACCATCCCTGTTCGGCTTCAGAAAAGCGTAATTGTGCCCTGCCTCCAAGCTTCCGTCGTGAACTAGGACGCCATGTAGTTGATAAGTCCATGGCTCCGACATGTCTGCGTCTTCGGGGAGATAGGATGATGCGTCGAAAACTTCCGGAAACTCGTAGCGTTCATAGAGTTTCACCATGGTGTCCTTGGAGAAGTCGTAGCCGTAACGCTTCAGTCGCAGATGCAGTACATCCGGGAAGCTCATGAAGATCACTCCCTTCTTGGCATCCTGAAATCCGTATTTGTCGCCCGCAAAATACTGATCTTCGCCGTCCATCCTAGAGACTTGGATATAACTTCTTAAGCTGTCGAAGACGTTACTGTTTCCGCGGACATCCAGTTCGATATCCCAGAAGTTCTCAACACGGCTTACTTCCTGGTCGACATTGATGCAGGAGATGTAGGTCTTGATCTTTCCGCTGAACATCCGAGGAAGGACATTTTCCTTGCTTGTGCCCTTCATCTTATTCTCCACGCGTTCCAAGAGTTTACGTGAAAATTCCACGATATCTTGCGGCTCGAAGACCTCTGCGCAACCCCAGCCAAAAGACCTGGTAAGCCCTGCCATGCTCACTGCAGTTTCGGAAGTCTGTAGCTGGTAGAATAATCGTTGTAAGGCGTATATGATATCAGGTGTCTCCGCTTCCTGTGTGGGCATGCCGTATATTGCCTAATACCGGTCAGATAGTATTCTTCGAATCGAGCTCCGCAAGCCATCATACCTTTCGAAATTCGTTGATGAAGTACAACAACTGCAAGACAGTGTTGAGATATGCAGTCGCGCCCTGGTTTCTCAATCCCACATAGCCAGTCTCTTTCTTGGAATTGTAATTCTGAAGGTTGTGCCAAAGGACACCCGTCTCGTCTTCGACAACTCGGACATATGCAGAGACGTTGGCCATGCCGTTCTCGCATAGTAGCCGGTTCGATCCCTCCCAGGGAACATCGAACATCTTGCGGAGCTCGACAAATCTCGTAAAGCCCCAGTCCCTCTCCTCCTTCGTGAAGCGATGATGTGTACGGCGATATGCGTATACACTCGGGTCGTTCGGATTCCAGAGGAGAAGAGCGAATTGTACACAACAACTCCAATTTTCAGTGACAGAGTTTGGCTCACAGCCGTGCTCGAGATACATTGAGCATTGGTCGATATTGTTTCCCCGTGGATAGAGCAGAATGCGCCTGTTCGAGGTCCCGTTAGCAATGGACAAAGGTGGAAGCCAGCACCCGCCTATACCATGGATATCCTCCAGCTTGAACATGGGGCTATGCTCCTTTTTGCCCATTGATCTCCACGGTCCCACAGTCCAATGGTATGTGGCATCGTCTCGTATTTTTGGCTCTTCCGGTAATGGGATCAAGAGGAACTCGCGCATCGCACGTTCTGGAGCGCCTAATCAGCTGTGTATTTGGAGCCCAACTAGGTGGGGTATTATCCCACCGTCATCCGCCCTGGCAAACTTCAGATTGCTGCTGTTTTCAGACGCTGTCTCCGGTGCAGGGTGGAATCTGTTAGCCAGCCGTCTGGTGGGGCTCACTGTTGATTCCGTCTGGCTATTACTTCTCCGCCTGTTGGACGCTATGCCAGAAGCTGAAACTGCGGCGTAACTCGATGCAGGATTGCTGGTCCAGGTATTGGACGGAAGATAGGGAGCCTGGTTGCCTCTATCATTGGTGTCATGCACATCGCGGACATCAAGTGCGCCAAATGCATCCTGTATGGACTGAACTCCTCCTGGAGACCCCGACGACACCTGAATACCGCTGCTTGGTGTCAGCAGCACTGAGGTAAAAGAATTCAGAGTATACTCACTTCATCCACTCGCCAGATAGCGCCTCCTCTGCGGTCGGGCGATCCTTGGCGTTGCGTGCAAGCAGCCTCGAAACGAAGTCTTTGGCTTCCTGGGTCACCACCACCGTGGAATAATCACTGGCAATGCTATCCACAGCGCCAGATCCGTATCGGTAAAGATCCTGCAGGCCGGAGATGGGCAGTCGATTGGTTAACATGTAGTAGGTCATCGATCCCAGAGACCACATGTCCACAGCATACGCCGACCCCTTAAGTGGGGGGATTATCATCTCCGGTGCCATGAAGCCGTGCGTACCCTGTCCCATGGTGTACTGGGAGGTCTGACCGTCTTGTAACTTTTTGACAATCCCGAAACCGGTTATCTGTACTCTCCAGTCGGGCCCTTGAGAAGCGACAAGAACATTCTACGGACGGTAAGCCGTGGCCCTCACGAAACTCGAATTAGGGGTATTCACGGACCTTTTGGCTTGAGATCGTGATGTGCAAAGCCATTATCATGCATATGCCCAGTCCCTCGAGAAGTTGGTACGTTATTTGTCCGGCCTCCGCTTCAGGCACTGGTCGAGAGAGATATTGTTGCAGATCACCCAATGGGCAATACGCCATTGTGATAAAGACAGCGTTGTCGGTGCGGTACCATCCATAGGACCGGACGAAATAGGGCTCGAACTGTTAGACATTCAAAGTGAGATCTCCGCCTCGGCGCTCCGAAGCAACCTCCGGCGACACGGCTCACCTTGGGCTGTGAGAATTTGGCAAACGCCTCGTGTTCCCGGTTGTAGTCGAGGCCTTGCCCAGAACCCGCCTGTATTCGAATCTCCTTCACAGCCCAGAGGGAAGGTATTCCCACCCTGTAGAGCTGCCTACACTCTTCCAGCCACACAGTCCCGAAGCTGCCGCTTCCTAGTTGAATATTTCGAGTCCACACTTCCCGGGGCCCTCCGGAGCGCCCGTGGCGATCGAAGTAGTGCTCAGTGTAGGTGGGCGAAACTTTGGCATTGAGCTCTGTGTCCTGTACCAACGAAGACGCCATTGTGGTCGAGGCGGTGGCTGAGGCTGTGGTTACTGACGGCTCCGCGAAGGCTTCCGGGAGCGGGAATGGCCTTAGCTATTCTAGAGCTCGTGTGGATTAAAAGTTACTCAGGGATGGCTTCATCTCTGCCACAGCCCCATGGACTAGGAAGCTCCTCAGTTGCATGAAGGCGATAACCAAAGAGTTGGGGGGGAGGGGGGAGGGGAAGAAAGGCGCCCCTGGCCCGTGCTTACACGTTGCGGGACGTCGAATGCGGGGTTCTGTCCCCAGGGGTCATCTCCCACGCGGCGTGACTGGTCGATCGGGCTTGACAAATTCCAACCGAACACCGAGCATTGACGATCGACACTTTTGGCTGACTGATCATGATTGATCCCTCAGTCGCCTTTCCAATCGCCGAGGTCTGCTCTCAAGTGAGTGCGCGAAATATCCCTCTGGGCGGCGTGGCAGCCACGGAGGCAAACCCTAACGATCGCTGGCTTCGGAGCCGTCATCATCAAATTCTGCCACACCTGAAGGCATGCAAAAACAGGAAGTTACCGAACGAATAACCATCGTCGAGACGTGTTAGAACCAAAAGACGTGTTAGATCCAAACAAGGCTACAGGTCCACTTATCAAGCAGACAGTGAAAATTCTCGACAAGCGAGCATCGCCGTGTCCTGGATGACGCGCTAAACATTCTCGCCGAAAGGCTGTCCGTCGCAGCGACCAAGCTCCAGAACGTTGTAGATCGAGATGCCGAACCGAGAGCGGCGGCCTTCTTCGAATTCCCCCTTAGGGCTAGGAGAATCAAGTGACTACTGAGGAAGAATGCGCTAGACACAGTGATACGTGAGCTTGAGGATTGGCAGAGGCGATTCAACCCGTCGTAGTGTCTCATTATGCGTCTTGCCAACCCCGTTGTCAATCAGCAGCTATAAGTTACGGGAACGGCATTCCCCCAGGTGCGACCTCCTTCCCCTTTGCCACTGCCGCCGCCGCCGTTGAAGCCCGACGCTGCGGCGCTCCCAACGGCGCCGTCGTCTTCGGAATCGTCGTCACCTCCCTCCCTCCGCCGAGACGACCCAGTCCCCAATATCTCTCTCGCCGACGGCATCCGCCGCGCGCTCTTCGCCCCGATCCACCCAAGTCCATCTTCCTCTCCCAGCAGCCCCTCGGGACCATCCCCATCCCCTTCTCCAAAGCGAAAGCTGCCTGTCGCCGCACCACGACCGAGACGAAACGGGACATCATTGACATACTCCCCTGCCGCTTGGGACGTAGAATAGGCGACTTTCAACGTTGCCTATGCGGGCATATCGGGGACCGTCTCAAGGACTATATGGTCTAACGTTACTTGGCTAGGACGAAGCTACCCGAGAAGGTCGGCGACTAGTATTCCGAGGTTGTGGTTGCATGTCTCACGTGCTTAGACTAAGATAACGCCTTCGGGGAGGAGGGCGAGTACACCGACAACGACGAGATTTGCGTAGGGTTCGCTTTATAGAAATTGTCCTAGGGCGGCCTGAATGAGATTATGCTATACTTCTACTACATCGTGAGATCGGGGCTAGGGAGTTGACGTATATGGCTGGTCCGATCAGGGGCTAGAAGCGTTGCGATAGGTTAGATGGATCGTTACGAAGATGCTAGAGGTCCAATTTCACCTATAGTACGTCGTCTTAATCGAACCGTATAAAACCTTCATTAATTGGGATGCTCTCGCATTCAAGATAGTCCCATACCAACGTCTAGAGCGCTTTGCCTCCCAGGCAATCATTGGTAAGGTCGCCATCTATCCGCGTTGTAGGGGCCTTAAGCTGATGATTATAGATTATCGAGCTACAAGAAAAGTAAACGCTGGACCTAGTCCATAGGACAGACCTCCCATAAGGCGAACGAGAAGCGTCTAGGACCATAAAGGGGCTAGAGGCCACAACATCGGCATTACATCGGGGCCGCCCGTGAACGTTAACAAGTCAGGTAGGAGTGAGACATTCAGGGCCAAGAAATTACCATGCTGCCAGTTTGCTTGATCAAGTCAAAAGTAGCTGTTCCACTCTAGCAGCGCGGGGAAGAAATACGCGATCGCTTCTCAACCTCCTGCGCATATAGTCGCCCACCAGCGTCCGCCAGGCAACTTCCTTACGAAGACACCAGAGAGCACCAGGGCAGTAAAATAAGGATGGCGAGGCGTTGCCGTCGGCTGAACGGAGCGGCCGCGCGATGGATAGCTCGAGGTACCCGGCGGCCAACCATCACAAGGCCAGCTCGAAAAGGGAACCAGGAAATGGCATGCTGGAAACTGTTCTTTCACTTTAATGGTAAGATATCATGATTCGGACTCATGCCTGACACAGCCGAGTTCTGAGGTACACTTATTAAAGAGCTCCGACATCCACAACCGCCCACCAGCGGCCGTCTGTAATGGACACAGCGTGTATATTAACAGGTTATGGACAACCATACGAGGATTCCGAACTTGAGGAAGAGAAGAAAAGAGGAAAACCCAGTGTGTGAGCAGGCGCGTTCGCTACCTATTCGGGTGATCCGTGCACCCGCGAGTCGGGGGGAACCAGGTGAAGGAAGAAGTTGCACTGTCAAGAATGGCGCAGCGCTCGCTGGCCTCCAGCAGAGCTCTGGCGGCTTGACCATGAGCGAGCCAGCTCAAGCAGGCCAAGGACAGCCACCCGCCAGGCGCCCGTTCGTATCTGCTCCCGAGTCGCCGGACTAACTACGGTTTCTGGCATGCTACCAGAGCCGAAAACGAAATCACCTGGTTCATCAAGAAGGTCAGTCATCAATATCCTACAATGGACCTGCTCCGGGCGTCCAGCCAGGCCTCCTCTTTCCACATTCCAACTGCCTCTTCACCCTGTTTTCCCTTTTGTGATCGTTGTTGCTGCTTTTATGTCACGTAGTTTACTGCCCTTGGGCCTTGAGGTGTCCATATTCCGCGACTTGCAATATTAAAGTTGACTAGAGCCACCTGCTTGGCACGAAGATATCTCGGTCGGCCAGCGTCTGCAGGTCATGTTGCCCACCCGCGCCTTTTCCGCCAGGGTTAATGGGGGCTGCCTCTGTGACTCACTCTACAAGACACCAATTGTGATGCCGGCGATATCGACCATGGAGGGATGCCGTGGATTAAGGAATACCGCCGATCAGGTGCAAGGCTCCTTCCATCCTCCAGTACGGGCTCCAACTGCAGCTCGTTGTGCAAATGAACGGCCGGATACCCGAGTTTCAGGTGATTGACCACGGGGTTGCCACCAGATAACTATCAAGGAGGTAAGTAAGTGGTCTTGAGTTCATGTGGGTGGTCCACACATACCGAAGTATATGCCTGTCGAAACGTAAGCTGCATGCTGAATCAAGCAATGCACAGAACGTTTCGTCAGAGGCTTAGAGTTGGACGAAACGTTCGGGTACTAATTACTTCTTGGGTGCTCTAGAGCCACAGTCCCCTCGCTTGAGACAGAGGAAGCTTAACCGGCCACAGATCGAGTCAACGCTGAACTGGGCTAGGGTTCGGTATCATGGTTCAAACCCGATGATCAACTGTAGCCGGTCACGGGAGCATTTGGTATATGCAAGTGTTGAATCCGTACGCCAGACTCCAGTAACTGGTGGGGAACGAGCCTAACCTGAACCTTGCAGGAGAACAGGCGTTAGAGCAGCGTAAATCTGGCTTCAATTCGTGCCTCCCGCCCTCGGTTGGCATACCTACTAAGTTGGAAACCGGCATCTGTTCGTTGACCCCGCCCCAGTGACCGCGGACTATATATTAGACCACGAGCTTGGGGAGTTGTTTGGCTGTCTTGCTCTTGTGCTGGTCATTGTTAAGCTGCAAGCAAGGCGTACCTCATAATGCGTGGCCCAGGAGAGCGCATACCTCAGCTTCTCCGGAGTCCAGCCACCCGACGTGCTGGGGGTCACGTACACGAAACAGTCACAGGAAGGGGGTTTGAGAAACGGAGCATACGCTTCCTCTCCCGCCTTTCGCTGTCCCAGCGACTGACATCAGTTACACAGGTCGCTATTACAATCGTTAAAATCGCTTCTCGTTTCAACTTTGTTTTCTCCGGTCGCTTGTACCACCGTATTCGCTACTAGGTACACACGAGGATACGCCATCAGAAATGGCTCCGGAAAACAAGGGACGCCTCATGTTTCTCACGGACGTGACTGGTTACATTAGTTCACTCACCTTCGCCAACCTCCTCCGGGCGGAATACAACGTCTAGGCCGCGGTGCTCTCGCAAGAGCAGGCCGATGAGCTGTGGGCATGGCCAGAGCTTCCGGAGTTCAAGGACCTGGAGACCCGGCTCGACTTTGTGGTTGTCTCTGACATCGCCGGGAAGGTGCCTACCAAGCTCTTCTCTATGGCGTAGAATTCGTCATCCACCTCGACTCGGGTGTGCCCAAGTGCTACAAGAAGAGTGAGAGTATGCAGCAATGGGAACGCTTACTACAGGCCCGCGCTCGGCGGCACACACGAGATCCTTAACACCGCGTCTAACGCCGCGTCGGACGCCGGCACCGTGCACTGCGTCGTGCTTACCAGCCCCGTCTTCGCGCTCGCCCCGCTGCAGCGCTTCACCGGGGAGGCACCGCTGTAATTACGCCAGCTCTGCATCACGCCGTGGGACCACATCGGCGCTGTTCCGTGAAACACTGGGAAACTGACATCGAGGCCTATGCCACGGGCAAGGCAGCGGCGCAGAACCTGATCGACACACGGAAGGGCAGGCACGGGGTGGGGGGATTCGACATCGTGCACCTGTACCCGGGGTTTGTGATCGGCACCCCAACAGACCGCCCGTAAGGCGAGGGAGATCCTTCACAAGAACAGCTCTCTGGTGCTAGCGCTGTTCGTGCATGGCGTCAAGACGGCCCGTGTGCGGGCGTCAGCGCCCATTTCGAGGACGTTGCCCCGGCCAAGGTCGTGGCGCTTGACAAGACCCAGGTCCGCGGCGACCTGGGTCATCCTCGGGCAGAAGGTGGTATGGAACGACTTGAAGATAACGGCCAAGAATGATTACCACCCTGCAATCGGGCAGAACTTCGTGCGCGCGCCTGACCGTCAACGTCGAGACAGTGCCCGTGCCTGTCGACATGGCAACGACCTCATACTCTGGTGGAAGTTCGTCGATTTCCCCGACCGGGTCCGCCACAAGCTCTCCAGTACCTCCAGATGGTCGTCGACGAGGCCAAGGCTAAAGGGCAGATAATCGAAACGGAGTGTGTGATGAGGAAGGGACGGCAACACAACTGTGGCGTTGATGCCTGGTAAGTGGTTGAATTTGTCCTGTGGAAAAAGAAGCTGTTCAGCGCAGTGTTTGCTAACACCAAAGCAGTTGCTGGGATCCGACCTCTGACACTACCATGGTCCCATCCGCCTATATGTGCCCTACTGGATTCTTGCGACACAAGGTTGGATGACGGGGTTTTCGCTGCAGGATGGGGTTGGAGCTGATTCAGTGAAGGGGGTGACGAGAACTGAGAACACGGAGCCATGGGACAGTCGGAGGTGCAATGTGATACAATAATAATACGAGAAAGCAATGTTCATAAATCTTAATAGCATGAGGCCACAGCGCACCCGATAGCTAACGTATTTTATAAGCGAGCCGAACATATAAGCGAGCCGAACACTAGTAAGGGCTGCACAGATATTTCGCTGTAGCACTAACAGCTAATTACCGGCTTAATCCCGTTGTTAGTGCTACAGCGAAATATCTGTGCAGCCCTTACCAGTGTTCGGCTCGCTTTATAAAAATACGTTATCGTTTTTTCTTAATTAATGAAGCGGCGGTTTGAAAGCGGCTGCTGCGTTCCAGTCCTGAAAGGAGAAGAGGGAGAAAAAAAAAACAAAATGAAAAGGACAAGCCTGGTGGTCTTGCACGGCAGTTGGCACGTGCCGTTGTGAAACAAGGTGCTTCATTCACCTGAAACGTGATCTTGTAAAGTTGATCTTTTCAATGGAACTCAACGGAACCTGGAAGGTTCAGGTAAGAGTTCTCGCTGCAGGCAACCAATCTCGGCAGGATCGTTTGGGTTAGCGGGTAGTGGACGTGACTAGACCACTGCGCTCCCCGGCCCCACCGATAAGATAAGCCTCTGCTCGCCTTGGAGCTTCTGACGCCACTGCCACAGGCGCCTTCAACGGCCAGCAGGCGCCAGAAACAATTGCTTCTTTCCACCACATTTTGTTGCTGCTTACGCGCTTCCAGCACACCCATCATGGCGCGACTCGACGAGATGCGATTTGACCCCTCACACTTGAGCAAGGCGTCGGCCGCGGACTACTCGTCCTCCGAGTCCGATGCCGAGGAAGAAGACGAGTACCTCATGCCCTCGCGCAATCCGCACGACAGCGAGTTCGCCGACACAACCCCCGCAAGCGCCGTCGCACCGGTCGCGACGCGAAGGAGAGCGCAGCTTTGGGGATATTCGGGTCCGAGAGTGAGGACGAGGGTC
This sequence comes from Achaetomiella virescens, assembly GCA_031001845.1. Classification (NCBI taxonomy): domain Eukaryota; kingdom Fungi; phylum Ascomycota; class Sordariomycetes; order Sordariales; family Chaetomiaceae; genus Achaetomiella; species Achaetomiella virescens. Next base: position 110,474 of record JARNGD010000122.1, read on the forward strand.
CGGGCGAAGATGGAAGCACAAGAGTCTCAGGAATAAGGGCGTCAGCTTTGTCTCATCTGCCAAAGCTACAATCGACTCCGACGAAGAGGACGATGAAGAAGAGGATGAAGAAAAGCAAGAGGTGGACGACGAATACGATGATGCGAACCCGGGTGCCGTGCCGTCTGCGGCAGAGGACGACGAGGATGAGGACGAAGAGATGGGCGGCGTTGGGCTGGGTTTCAAAGGTGCCGCCTCCATGGCAACACAAGGTTTGGGATGGACACCTCCCACTCAACAAGCGCTACCCACGAAGCAAAAAGCTCCACCGCATAAATCGTTGTCAAGTCCAAGTTCGACAGCGCCAACCCCCTCGGTAGCGGCTTCACACCAACGTCGTCACGAGGGCCAACCCTGCTGGTCCAGAACGATGAACCGTCAACTCCCCGCGCCTCGATGCGAGCGCCTTCGGCCCGGGGAAAGGCGGCAAGACAAAGATTAATACCAAGTCATTTGGCGCGCGGATGATGGCCAAGATGGGATACGTCGAGGGTCAAGGCCTCGGAAAGGAGGGTCAGGGACGGAACGTCATCATTGAGGCGAATTGCGACCCCAAGGTGTCGGCTTGGGTGCGGTGAAAGAGAAAACAGAACAAGAGAGGCAAGAAGAGAAGCGTCAGGCACGGCTCCGCGGGGAGGATGTGATCGACTCCGAAGAAGAGGAGAAGAAGAAAAAGGCGGCTCGCAGGAAGAAGGCTCTAGCCGGCGGCATCGGCAGTGGTCCCGGCAGCGGCGCCAGCACACCGCGGCGACAGAAGCCGACGTACCTTACCATGGACGAGATCAAGAAGGCTGCTCCGGGACTCAATATCCCTGACGCGTTCACGCCGATCCTGGATATGACTGGCCCAGGGAAGAAGATGCTTACTTCGTCGTCCGGCTTGATGACGCCAACGGGAGGCGTCGCACCCACCGAGTCTACCGAAGCCGCCGAAAACAGAAAGCTGGTCAAGCGCGCCCAGAATGACTTCATGGCAATATTGGAAGAGTGGCAGAGCCTTCAGGAGCGCAAAGCCTACCTGGAGTTGCAGCTGAAGCAAGAACAGCAGGAGCTGGAAGAGCTCTCGGCAAGTCTCCAAGGGAATCGGTCTGTCACCGCGGCGTGCGAGGCCGCGTCTCACCGACTGAGAGCGGGGAGCTTGACAGAAAAGCCGACCTCAACTACAGGCTGAACCGAGTCATCACTGGGCTGGGCGAGGCCAACAGTTCTCTCTCCGACTCCATGCTCCCCCAAATCAAGGATGAACTGGCCTCTCTGGCTGTCGCCGCAATCCACCCCCTCTTCAACCAATACCGCCAGCTCTGGGAACCCCTGGAAGAGCCCAAACCCAGCTCGTCGACGGCCTCAACTCAATCGGCGCCCTCCTCGGCCTCGGCCACCACCCCACCAGAAAGACCTTCCGCAAGCCCACCGCCAGCCCCTATGAAACAATGATGTACGAGCTCTGGCTGCGCACCGTGACCTCCGCCGTCCGCGGCTGGAACGTGCGGGACCCGGACCCCCTCATCGCGGTCCTTCACGCGTGGGACTCCCTGCTCCCCTCCTTCGTCCGTGCCCAGCTCCTCCAAGACATCATCCGCAAGCTCGAAGAAGCCGTCCAGAAATGGCAGCCGAAGAAACTACACCCACAATCTCCCCACCGCTGGATCTTCCCCTGGTTGCCCTACCTGCCCCAACCCACCTTGACCCCAAAAGCTCCACCGGCCTCGTCGCCGACGTGCGCCGCAAGTTCCGCCAGCTGATCGATGCTTGGGACTTCAAGCGCGGCGTCATCCCGGGGCTGAAGCAATGGAAGGATGTCCTTCGCCCGGCGCATGCGGCGGACTCCTCCTCCAAGAACGATCAGTGGACTCCGCTGGTCATGAACCACCTCCTCCCCGCCATGGCACGCTACCTGCGCGCGCACTTCCGCGTCGACCCGCAGGACCAGGCCCCGTACATGGATGTGCTGGACAGCCTGTTTGAGTGGCTCGACGTCGTGCGGCCGAGCATGCTTGGCGAGGTGGTGGTTGCCGAGGTGTTCCCGCTGTGGCATGACGCCCTGTACCGGTGGCTGTTGCTCGAGGAGGCGAACTATGAAGAGATTGGCGCGTGGTTTGAGTGGTGGCAGGATGAGGTGTTCCCGGAGGAGGTCAAGGGGTTGGCGTCGGTGCAAGCAGAGTTTGAGAAGGGGACAAAGATGATTGAGAGGGCGCTGGATCTGGGGGAGAGGGTGGTGAGGGAGTTGGAGCCGCCTGAACGGGGCCCGGCGTTGAAGACGGGGAGGAGAGGGAGAGGGAGAAGGAGAAGAGAAGGAGGAGGAGAGTGGTGAAGGAGGAGGTGCCGGCTAAGAAGCCTGAGGAGACGAGCTTCAGGCAGGTCATCGAAGAGTGGTGCCAGAATCATGATCTGCAATTCATGCCCGAGAGGAACAAGATCCATGCGGAGGGGCCGCTGTACAGAATTTCTGGATTGGAAGGGAAGAGAGGCGTCTTGGTCTACTTCAAAGGCAATAGTCTGTTTGCTCAGGTCAAGGGCCAGCTTCCGTTGGAGATCAGGAGGGAGAATGAGGCCGATTGGGGCATGCTGTTGGACCTGGCTTCTTAAAAAGGGGCTAGAGGAGCATCGTCAGGAAGAGATCAACTGAGTCCCTTCAGACCCAACACCAGGGGAGTGACGGAGGTCGGGGAGAAGGGGATTTCGGGGCGCTTTGGTATACGCCGCTATTGAAGAATACTGAGTGTGGTGCAGACCGGATTGGGGTGGCCGGATGCGCATCATGAGGTCGATGTTGTGGTGATGCTGGGGAGAGCAGTCAGGGATGAAAATCAGGGTATCGAGTGGCGGGAGTGTGGTGGTGGAGTTTGAGGGGAAGCCATGGACGGATATGCACCACGTCGATGCCAGGAGAGGGAGCAGGTTGTTCAGCTAGTGGCTTGGGACGGAAAGGTAATTGGGGAGGGCAAGGGGTTGGTGGGAGTCACGGATAACATCGTAGATCTCGGGGGACTCTCTAAGTGCAACTACCAGGTTGTGGAGATCGTGCGAGGATGTTATCACCTAGAACAAGACAGGCTGTATATAGAATACCAACGCTGTTGTGGCACTCTTGGGCCGCTCCGTACGGCCGGAATGTACCTCATAGTCATTTCATGATGTTCGCAAACTCGTGGTCTGTCTTGAGGTCAGCGCACACGTTGGGAGGTTTTCGTCTGAACACCCACAATCGATATGCCCGTCGCCGTCACGGTCGGCGAGCTGGATCATCTCCTCGACCTCGGCGTCGGTCAGGTTCTCGCCCAGCGACTTGAGCACGTTACGCAGCTCGTCGCTGGAGATGGTGCCGCTACCGTCCTTGTCGAACACCCTGAAGGCATTGATGAGCTCCTGCTCTGTGTCGAGTTCCTTGACATTCTGGGACATCAAGGCGAGGAACTCTTTTCAGCATGCCAGTCAGTTGTTGTTTTCTTGCTATATCGGTCAAGACAGCAGCCATACCATCGAACGAGATCACGCCGTCTTTATTGAGGTCGACCTCATTGATGAGATCACGCAGCTCCTCGTCGCTGGGTTGAGGCCGAGCTCCTTCATGACCTGGCCGAGCTCGTCGGCCGTGATGTCGCCTGGAAGAGTGTGTTAGCAACTCCCCACAAGAAGTCGGCAGTCGGCACTCACCAGTCCCATCCTTGTCCTGCCCCGGGGCACAGCCACAACGGAGCGCGTTAGTCAGAGTCACCGTGCAGCAGCTCTCGCATCCGCGATCAGACACGTGAGATGGTGACGTACAAAAATCTCAAAGACCTCCCTGTACTGGGCAACTTGGTCCGCTGGCAGCTTGCTCGAGCTTTGTTTGGATGCCTGAAGTGGGCAGGGTCCCGTCAGTGACCATGGTGGGGCGGTTATTGACTTGGAGCGAGACCGACCATGGCGCGATGCTTTCTGGCAGGAGCTGTTGCTCTGCGAATAATAAGATATCGCGTACGCTAATCTGCAATGCTCGTAAATCGTGCTGAACACCTCGAGCAATAAGGAATGATAACGATGCCGAAAACTTTCCCAGGCCCGACCTTCGGAATAAGCTGACAATGAGGGGGAGGGTCCATCTCTCAACCTGGCTGAATTTTAAAACACGTGCTCTGGTTCGCGCAGGCACGCGACCTCCAGCTGCTTCCTTGCCAAGGCAACACAAGCATCGTCGCTGCAAAGATCCCTTATTCGCTGCGGAACGAGGTTGACGATTGCCTTTCTAATTAACTAACCCTAACCCAGCACTTGAGTGCCCACCCTTTCATTTGAGGGGCCAACATTCGAAGACCCATCTCAACTCTCAACTCTCAGGTTCCAGACACGAAGCCGGGTAGCCTCTGCATATCAAGATTCGTCAACTTGAAGACCTACCTGCAGTCTCTCGGCTCTCCTCTCACCCTGCAGGGCAGTTCGACGCCGAGTCCTGAAATGCACCATTCATTACCGGATGCTTGTCGAACCCTCAAGGCTTAATGAAGATCTGTTGGGGCTCTTGGGAGATGTTAGTCATTCTAAGTCTCAAGCGAGTGGGTGAGCTGACTGGCCGCTTGTAGAATGAGACAATGTGATCCTGTATCCGACCACACTCGGAAGTCCTCCAACTTACAGCTGGATTGGTGGCAACCAAGCCAGCCAGTCGTTGGGGGAAAATAACCTGGAGGACAAAAACATCCCACGTCGTCGACACATTCCTAGAGCCGTGAGCTGGCAAAAATGCCAAGTATGCACTTGGGACTGTCGCCATGGTGCAGTACATGACATAAATTGCAGTCCATGTACAGCACAGAATTCCTCTCCCGTTCCCCAGCGACTATCCATCAAGAATCATCTACTTCCTTCTCCGTTAACAAGGCACCGTATTCAACAGCAGATCATCCACGCCTTCGATTCACAACGCTATCCTCAGACTCAGCAGTTCGAGTAATAGCAGCCGCCCATGCTCATTTTTTCCCCCATGCAGGAATGCTAAATTCCCAGTTGGCTTGCCGCTTTAACAGTTTCCGTTACTTTCATGATGGCTGCCACACCCAATCTCATCAACTGGCCGCTCCAAAGTGAGTTATTATTGTCTCCCGGGAGGTACAGGTACCTGCTAACCCCTCTCCGCCAAAGGAAGCAAGATGTGGCACGACAACGGCCATCTCCCAACCTGGACCGAGCTTCGGCGGGTTGCCGACGCGTCACTGGAAGAGAGCCTGAGGGGCTGGACCTTGCTGGAGCTCGCCGATCTCGTCAGGCCGGCGTGCCGAAATGCTGGACTCAAAGCTGCGCAAGACAAGTGGGACAAGAACGCGCAGCTGAGGCGGGACTATTACAACATTGTCATGGATATTCTGGAAGGTGAGTCTTGCCGTAATTATATATGCGGTAGGTCGTGCTGAGGAAGCCGGGCTGACTCTAGCATCAACAGCGGAATTGAAGGCCCACGCTGAAGAGTGAACAAGAACAATGCGGGTTGCGGCCGCGCTGAAGGTTAGAGCCAATCGTTCCCTCCATACACGAGATAGTATCATGCACTAACAGAACGTCAGCCGGAGTTGAGGAGTTGACTGAGGGGGAGAAGGACTCGCTGCCGTTGGACTCGCAGAAAGAAAACACCAACCGCAAAACAGTCAGTCACAACCACCCAGAGGGCGAACGGAGCAGCCCCCCAGAGCTAGCGACCATATGCAGGCCCTCGGCAGACCACTTTCTTCCCCGGCTTATTACACAAGGGGTTGGTAAAACCAACCACCTACGTGTTTCCCAACCTGAAACGGAAGGGGAGGTCTCAATGAAGCCAGCTGAATCAAAGGAGACGCAGGTGCATCAAGCGACCGATTCCGGGCAACAAAGGGACACCGCCATAAATAACACCGAGGACTTGAAGGAATGGGTCAACGTTGAGGATGACTTGGTCTCGGAGTGGGTTTCAATCATTTTCAGGGAACAGTGATTTGGGAAGACACTGTCTATTCGAGCGGCTTGGGCAACACAAAGGACTCGCCGTGCTTTGTATCCGTCAAGCTGTTGTTGCAAGCTTTTGGAATTCATGACCTCTACGTCAGGATTTGGGATAATTATGTTCATCTCCATTTGAGGGAGGAGTTAGTTTTGCCTTTGGTGTAATAAAGTCGGTTGTATTTACTGGCAGTTTCTTTCTAAGTCATTAGCGGTGAGCGACAGGAGCTTGTCCCTTCAAGTTCAGCAAGCGTCTTGGGGTGCTTTTGACTGCTTGAAGTTGGGCGGAAGGGGAAATTATTCTTGGTCATTAACGCGCGATCCACTGCTCCTTGGCACCAAGCGGAAGATAAGGGGGTCTTTTAGTACAGTAAGTATACAATTCATTGCAACCACAAAAAAACTGGCGTACGCATGATCAGGAACGCCACCCTTCTGACTGCGCTAGCAGAGGCGATGAGCATGCCGCCTCTGTGTCAGATGGCTGAGGAGGGCCGGGTGGTCATGGCCACGAGGAGATTACCGGTTCGTCCTCTTCCTCGTCTCCCGGACCGCAGCACTCGTCCGGGAGGCGGGATGCCCCTGACCTGATGATTGCTCTCAATGCGCCACCCGTTCCCTGATGATGTCGACGGACTCGCAGAGGAGGGTGGCGACGTTGGCCGTGAGGGCTGAATCCCGAGGAACTCATCCGTCATCATTCCCCCGGTTCCCGCGAGCACAGCGCTGTTTTAAAAACAAGCCATATTTTACCCTTTCGAAGATGAATATTATCTCGAGAGTTCCGAGACGACGACGCACCGATCCCACGTTCCTTCTGCGGAAAAAGTGGTAATCTTGCGCGCTTCACATCCTGGTCCTGACTGGAGACACAGCACCCCGTTCCGCAAGCTGTAGGATGAGACACGCGAAGCTGCCTAGCTGCGAGAGATGCTTTCGGGACCACGGACATGAATGCGTTTCGGACGAGGAAGACAACAAGTCGCGCGAGTTTGACAATGGGACCGACGCAGCCCCACCAGCAGCCTCGACCGGCCTTCCACAATCGCACCGTCGACGGCGCGGTAGAACTCGGCTACCATGCCGCAACCAGCTACACCATCTCGCTTCGCGGGCCACCTCTCCCGAACTTGAAATACGGGATCATCATCGTGCTTGACGGCGAGGAGACGCTGTTATTCAGCGGATACGGCGACCATGCCGCCATGTCGCCCGAGTTCAAGGAGGTGTATGCCAAGAGAAAGGAAGCTGATCGGCAGCAGGTAGAGGAGATGCAGCAACAGCTTCGGAAAGAGCGCGAGGCGGTCGCGCACGGGCCGTATCCGGAAGGGCCGGTGGGACAAGCTCGACATGGACGATGACGATGCTGCAGGATTCGCGTCGGAGAGGGAGGGTCCGACTTCAGATGAGCCTATAGATGACGACCACGAACAACTAAGGCCCAGTGATGGCCCGCCGGACGCCACCCAGCAGCACGCTCACGGTGTCGGGACGATGCTCACCTCTGCCGCTATCGACACACAAAGTCGAGGCCAGGATGTTCCTGCCAGACAGAAGAAAGAAATTCCGCGAGAAGCTGCTCTACTCACGATGGCCACGATGATCACGCTGTGCTAGCGGTTGAGGCGGTTGAAATGCAGAGCCGAAGCGGGGAGGTCCATTTACTGCCAGCGACGAGCAGAGAGAACTGCCGCTCGAAGATGCCCCTGCACACCCTGTCAAAGGCGGCCAAAAACCCCAGAACGTGGCCATATCGGTGCCGCAACCGCAGCCCTCCGGTGTTCTGATCCGAGACGGTAGCCGGCCACTGCTTGAGCAGCGACGTGGGACCAGCCTCAAGGGCGCACGTCCAACTGGGGCGGCCAGCCTCAGCCCCCACTCCAAAGACACCACAAGCGCTCAGAAGCCCTTCCCCAACGAAGGAGCGGCAGCAGCGCAGCCGGGCTGCAACGCTGTCCTGGCCATCGTCCCCTCGCCAGCGAGACCGTGCAGCGTACCGCGCATAAGCCGCGGGGCTTGAGAAGTCCTGGAGAACTGCTCATGGCGGGGGTGGCCGAGGCAAGAAGCGCAAGGGAGTGCGCAGGGCCATCAGAAAGTGGGTGGTTCCCACCATGACACGGCGCCTTGAGCGCCGAGAGGAAGGACGGATGTCATCGATCGCGACCTGCTCCTCGGAGGTCAGCGAGGTTGTCGCACACTTGGCGCACGGCGAGCTGGTTGAGAATCCGGGGATTGACGAGCGGGTGTGGACTCTCGCGCAGAAGGTCATCGCGCGCTGGAGACGGTGCTATGAACCTGAGAGGGTGGGAGGATGGGGGAAATAAGAGGGGGGTTTTGGAGTGGGATAGCAGCTCGCAATTTAGCAATCGTTGAGGACATAAAGAGTAATAGCCTCCTTTGTCATTGAAGGAATTCGATTGTATCTAGCTCGGTCCTTTTGGGACTTGATGCATGATGAGATTATGGCTAGGAAAGACGGGTATGTTGGCATGAGTTTATGTTAGTGACAATGGGACAAGCCGAGTCATAGGCGCCTAAGGTTGGTGACCAAGCACGGCGACTCACCCGACCGACGGAGGGACGGAGACATTTGCCCATGCCGCAGGATTCGGAGAGACACATACAAATAGGTTCTCGGTTCCACTTGGGCAGAAGATAAGCGGGGGTCTGCTGAGATTGTGGACCTTCTTGACTCATTGACCCCTGAGTGGCCGGAGGACATCTTGACAAACTGCGTCGATTTCAGAGGAGCTCGATGGGAGCTGCAAAACACACGGAGCGACATTGAATGT
>JARNGD010000123.1:0-119018 GCA_031001845.1 Achaetomiella virescens
AGTTATAGCACTGGGTTGAGCCCTCTCTGGGCGCGAAGGCGAAGCCAGGCTTGTCAAGGAGGCCCGACCTGAAGAGTGTGACGAGCTCCTCGATCCCAGAGGTGTTCAACTTCTTGCTCGGATGGGACAACTTGCACGTGTCGACGATAGGTAGAGTGTCGTAGTTGCCAAGATTGCCGCCGCAGTGCATCCCGTATTCGATGACTACCGCCCGCGAGAATAGAGGCGGCCAGCACGAAGGCTGCTTCAACTCCTCGAAACTGGCGCGGAGAGGGTGATTCCGCTAGGGAAAATGTAGGCGTTCTCCACCCATCTTCTCTGCTCATCGAGGACCTAAGTCCACAGGGGCTACCAAGGGGCCTCTGGGGCGGTTCTTCCAGCCGCAAGTTCAGCGACTTGAGCCGATTTGAGCGGAATATGATGCATAGAATCAGAGACGAAAACAACCGATCGCAGGGTCCGCTTGCTGTATTCTGCTGAAACAAGTGCGCTAACAGATGCATCGGATGGTCTTGGGCAAGGCTTGTATGCGCCTTGGAGAAGGGAAGGTGCCAGTCGCTCATGCTGAACCATGCAGCCGGTACTTTTGGACCATTCCAGGAATGATGAGTTGGACGGATGATAAAAGACTGCGGATCAGCGACACCAAAATAGGCCTTTGCCAATCTGATAGAGCAACAGGCACAGGTTACCAGGGCCACAGATGACCTTATTGCGAAATAGTAGTGGCTAAGTCAGTGCTTTGGTGTGATGGTTGACGTTGTGTAATGGCTGACGCTCCGGAGGTTGAGCAGGTCCCGCCGTCTAGTGAAGTATGCCCCGCGGTGCAAACTTGATAAGTTCCAGAATGATGTATCGGTGTCAACGGTGACTGGCGATGGCGATGGCGCAAGGGTGTCAAATATGGTGAGAAGCTCGTTGGCCAGGGTATCCAGCACTGGCGACACCTTCATGCCTTGCATCATTCCCTAATGCTCCGATGCTGTGTTCTGATCTTTGTTTTCCTGGTGTCGTACGCCTTCAGCCTTGGATCGCTTTGCGATGTGGACTGTACAAATTTCCGACTGGCACTGCCATGCAGCCAACACCATTTGGTTCTCCATCTCGGAAAATGTGAGCTCCAGTACAGCCAGAACGGAGTCGGGAACTCTAGGAACTTGATGACGATGGACATGTCCCCAAAGCTTTTGTCCTTTAAGTTCGCGGCAAGTATTATCATGAGGCAAGGCTCACACTATCTTGAGTTAGATGTAATCTTTATAAGCAATAAAAATGAACACATTTTAAGATTGCTAAGCAGCCAGGATTTTTTTGGACGGGGTCTACAGTGGGGGAATGCTGAGCTTCCATCTGAAGTCATCCGCCGTGCGAGTTATTCCGACGTTCAAGATGATGTTCAAGATGATGCGTTTTTCACTGCTCCCTCCTGTTTGTCCGCGTAAGAAGCCGCTCGTCGTTCATTCTATTTTTCGGACAGAGCTTGCCTTTCCCTCCAACTTGTTCTCTGTAGCGCCAGCAGGCGACCCCTAAAGGTACATGGTGAAATAAGAGGGTTCGGCTAAGATGCGGATACTCCGGCTAATCCAGCGCAGGTTGAGTATGTTGTTCTAGTAGGTGAAATACCCTGGTCAGCTCAGAGAGGGCTGGTCGAGAAAAATCGAGTACGAGAAAGAAGCGCCTTGACCATGAAGGGGGAGCGGGGGAAAGACTCTTTTCCAGAGCACGGCTATGAGAAAACTTGGAGCAGAACAGCTAAGTGAATTCGTGTGCGACCGTCTGCTTATATTAGTACTCTTACAGACAACATTGATGTCAGTAGTATCTCAACACCCTTCCTTTCGTCTTACGCACGTGACTAGTGTTTCCAGTACTCATGATTAGACTACCAATATCTTGACAGCCTACTTTCACGGAGAGTCATGGTTTGCTATCAGTGTTCCTATAATTTGTGGTTTTCCATCACCGCAACCATACTGCATCTGTACAACCCCTTCACTGGCACCCCTTGACACGCTCTTCGTCCCTTCAACTTCGCCCGCCTGCAACTGCTATATTCTAATCCCCGATCCTTGAAACATCCTGTGCGGTAAATTCCCCATTTGACATTCGAGGCAACATCAATTGATCCAGTGCTTAGACCCGGGGCAGTGCCATAATCGCCACCAACAAGGTATATCAAAGGTACAGCAAACTTCAGTCGCAAATTCCTGAGTACGAGATGGAAGTTCGAAGCGAGGCCATTTGGGTGTGCACTGGCTTTCCAGCAAACAGGGAGGGTCCTGGTAGTGAGGTTGTGGTGGACGTTGGTATTCCAGCCAATCAGAGACCGAGGCGATCCGAAAAGGGCAGGAGGACATCCAGAGGGACATTCAGAAGCTGTAATGGTTGCCTGCAAATTCCCCATGGTGTTGTTGATGATGTATCATTACTATGTAAGATGTAACATTTGACGTTTTGATCCATGGTTTGAAGAATCTAGCACCTGCCGAGGCTCGCTGCAGTGGCGCCAGTCACATCAGTTATCAAGGTCCCCCCGGAAGGTAGCAGGAGGGAAGAGAACATACCCAGAGTGCAGCGGTCGTCGGTATAGTGGCCGTTGATGTAGCATCCGTTGTTTCCGATGTACGAGATATAGTGCCAGCCGCTGAGAAAAACCCCGTTAGCCACTACAAGCCCAAGAGATTCCAAGTCACCACTGCTGATACCACACAGCGTACCAACCGGAAACACAGCTTACCAGTTAATCTTCCCACCAATGTTGACACATTCACCCGACTTGACGCAGCTAAATACCCAGCTCGACCACATGCCCAACTGTTCCACCACCTTGTAATTGGTGCCCGGACCGGCTCGGCAGTTGACCTCCTTAGCCCCGCCCTGTAGTTGGCACGTCACATCCTTGCGCTTGAAGAGCTCGCCGGCCTGATGCTTGTTGGCGGTCACCTCTGCCTCGCGGGAAACCACCTCAAGAGCAGACTCCTCAGTGATGGGGGCGGCCAGAAGCCCAAGGGAGAGGAGGGCGCCAGTGAGAAGGGTCGTCACCTTCATGGTGGTGGTGGAGCGAGGATTGTCTTTGGACTTTCGGAGGGCTGGCTTGGACGATACGTTGAGGATGGAAGGAGATACCCTACGAAGGCGAGCAGCAATTTATCCGTGATCTTATCCTTTTTCGAAAGACCTCGCTCCTCGGTTTCGTTTCGTCCCCATAATCGCCGGATGTCACCGAGAGTAAGACGGTGGAATTCTGCTCCCACTAGACGCCCTTGGCATGCGTCGACCACTAAACTTCACGTTGGTGCCCCGACACCACGGAACTTGCGGCTCCTTTCCAACCTGGTCTGAAGTTTGGGTGACTTCCAGAATGCATAAACAGTACTCTCCAAGCCACATATCTGTTCTCTTCACATCTGTTTTTGTTCTCTTTTTTTCCTTTTCCGTTTTATTGCCATACGGGGAGAAATCAAGTTCTGACAGTGATCCAAACCCCTGCCAGCGTTACATTGCGGATGCTCAGAGAACTCACCCGCCACGCCTCACAATTTCTCGAAATGGAGAGATGGGATGTTCGGATATATCCTCCGAGCTGGAGTGTTGAGATGGCCCCTCTCTAGCATCGGGTGTACGACCCAGACCAATTTAGAGCACGCTGTGCCCTGGATGCAGGATCCTTGGAGAAGATACAGTCGTGCTGTCAAATTCTTGAACCTCCAAGCGTTGTTCACGCGCAACGTTACCACAATGCGACGCTGACGGCCGTATTCAGCAGGTGGTTGAGGAAGAATGTGGGGAGACGAGAGCTCAGGCTCCATTGAAGAGACCCTGAGTTTCCGAAAAGAACGACGACCCGGAAACGAAACCAGAGAACACAGGGAAAGCTGGAGCGAGCAAAGACGCCCAAAGCGGGAGAAGAAGCATGGGGCCAAGAGGAAGGCGAACATCCTGAACAGAAGCGTGTCAAATGGTCGGCCTTCCCTATCGCTCCGTCGAGAGAGGATAGCTCTGACGACGTCGCAAGTTCAACCTGCCACGGAAAGCACGGTTTAAAAATAAAGAAAAAGTTGTTTGCGAAAAGAGCACCGGCAAGGGCCCAGGCCGAATATGTTCCATATGCTGCTGGCCCGGCGCCGTAATACATATCGAAGCTTCTCTCGGCTCACACTATGTCGAATTACCCTCCTCCCTCAATGCGCAAGCACCTCTCCTTGGAGCCCACTCCCCTGTCCCAGAGCTGCCATGGTTGTCATACCCTCCTCTGGTCCCGGTTCCAAGGTTAATCTCAGTCATATGGCTGGCGGAACCCAAATTGTCGTCAAAACTTGCCACGCTGGTACCGGCAACACTAGATGACGCTGAACCAGAATAGCTGGCGGTGTCGAGGTGCTCCTCCTCCCAGAGATTAACGCTACCAAAGAAGGTCTCGGACAGCCCACCCCAGATGTCGTAGTTTTCCTGTTGAGAGCTGGCTGTGGTAGCCTCGTCGAACCACTGGAAGAGAGGTTCACTCTCCTCCCAGACGTCGTGGTTCCCTCTCGCCTCGATCTTCGCGCGCTTGATTCTCGCCCACTCCTCAATATCCTCCATGCCAGGCCACAGCCCCGGCAGTCCTCGTCGACATATCTCAGCCCCTTACATCTGCGACACTGCGTCTGCCTGTTGAACCTGTCCCTCGCCTCAGTGTCGGCAAGGTGCGGGTGGTAAAACCTCCTCAAACACTCCCAGCATCTCCGTCTCCAGATGGCCTCGCCCTTTGTCGCCGCTCGGCGGGGATATAACTGGTTGAACGAGAAACTGGCTCCTCTTCCTCGGTCGAAGCAGCCCGCGCACGCCACCGGCACGTTCCAGTCCCTTGGTCCCCATCCGTTCACATTCATCCTCTCATTGACAAACTCCCACATCCCATGCACATCCGTACACAGCTTCACGGGATCCACCGCCCCCCGAAAATGCCTACTAACCGCCTTTAGCCGTATCAAATCCCGATACCCCAAGAACCCACACACCCGCTCTATCACCTCCGGCGGCAGCCTCTCCAAAGGCGCCTTCTCCCTCTCAACTTGCAGCACACATCCCCACTTCAAGTCATCCTCCGCCTCCGGATCATACGATCCCCTGCTCGAAACCCACACACATCTTCCTCCCGGCCCTGACCGCCCTCCTGCACTCATGGCACGGATACCACCCCAGCCCTTGCCACTTGACCATTCTGCCGTGGGCATACAGCCTCTTGGTCACGCCGCACTCAAAGCAGAACCTCGTCCCCGCCTGACGCCACCCTTCGGTCTTCAACATCCCCCAGTCGCCGCCCTGGAACGAGTACCGGCCGCGCCGCCCCCCACTTCCCGCGGCGCTTGCTGTCGCCGAAGCTGGAGGTGGGCAGGAAGCGCCAGCAGGAGAAGCAGACGAGCTTGTCGGCGTGCTGGGGAAAGCATTGCTCGGCGCGCTGGTAGCAGGCGATCTTGTCGGCGAGGGGGAGGAGTGCGTCCGGGTTGAGGGCAGCCCGGAGGGAGCGGCAGGTGCAGGAGAGGGCGAGGAGGGAAGGGTAGTCTAGAAGGGCGGAGAGGGCGAAGAGAAGGTCGAGAGGGAGGGTGGTGAGTGACGGGGCTGGTGGTTGATTTGGGCTCATTGGATTGATGGGGTTAGTCGAGTTCCCAACTGTGGGGGGTGGTGGTGTTGGTGGTGATCGTGACTCGAGTGAGGGTCTAATTGTGGTTGTTGGTTTCGTGCGCGGCGGGGACGGGCGGTGCCGATGGAGGGCGAGATACAGAAGATCAGTTGTGGTTTCCTAGCGATTGAAGGATTTCCGGCTGTCGATTGAAATGCGCCTGGACCGTGGTTGTCGCGGAGCGAGCTTTTGGGTCGGAGAAAGTAGGTTGCAACCAACGATTGTCAAGCGACGGAGGTAGCGGCAGCGATATATCAGCGTGAAGTCACCATTGACTGAAGCTCTCTTTCTGCCTGGTTCCACGCCAGCTCGAAATGACTTTGACTCATCCGGCAGTGCAACGAAACCATGTCACCCAATTGCACCTGAGTGAGGACCGAGTGGCCGGGTGCATGACGCCAATTGCAAAGCCAAGCCCCGCTACAGGCTCGGAGTCTGAGGCACAGGCATCAACAAGGATCAGGGCAGGTTTGTACATGCATAAGGCTTACTCGATCGACGCCCGTCCTCCCGTCCTCAAGTCCTCAAAACCCGGGGTCCGGCCTCCGTTTTGAACAAGACGCTAAGTTTGACACGGCTATGATGGGTATAGTGCTCGACACGCTCCTCCGTCGCGTTCAAAACATGTCCTTCATGTGCTGATAAACACTCGCATCCCGCTGCGCGCTCTCAAGCCCCCCATCACCACCACCCGCGGCAACCCCCATTCCAGCAATCCCGAGTCCCCCATATCCCATATCCGCCGCAGCGGCCGCTGGGCTGCTGCCCATCGCCCCTGGACCCGCAAGGCCCGCCATGCCCATGTACCCCTCAAAGATCCGCGACATCTCGCTCTGCAGCTCAGTCCATTACTCTGCTCGTCCAGCACCATGGGCTGCGTCTGGGTCCCCGGCGTCGCCGCGGTTCGGCGGGCTGGTCACAGCACCAGCAGGAGTCGAGCCAAGACTCCCGAGCGACTTCCCATCCCGCCACTCCCGAATCCCATTCCCCGGGCTATGCCCCGTAGCAGCACCGCCCCGGTATGGCGTCCCACAACCACTCACGGGCGGAAATCTCGTCGGGCAATCATCCAGCCCAAGCTTCGTCGCATATCCGCGCAGCGACCTTATTGTCCGCCACAGGCGGCGCGAGACGAAGCTCTTCGCGGACATCTCCTTGACCAGGTCGAGGGCAAGGTAGAACTCATCCTTGCACAGCGCGCTGAAGTGCAGCGGGGCGTGCGTGGACGCCAGGAACAGGACCGCGATGGACGAGGTGAGGAACTGGTGGTAGAAGACCTGCATTCGGCGGTAGAGGTCGGTTTCGTTGTTTAAGCGGGCGAGCAGGCGGATGGTTTGCTTAGCGAGGTCGACGACCTTGCGGGCGAGGGGGGCGTTTTCTGCGATGGAGGTTGCGGAGTGGAGGACGGGGGTGTAGAGCCATATTCGGACCTGGAAGTCTTATTAGTTGAGCGCTGCGATGGCAAGGGAGGTGAGACGGACCTGATTGAGACGGAGGCGTGTCCAGAGGCGTAACCGCTGGAGGTCGTGGGGCCCAGACGGCACTGGCATCGTATCGCTGTCAAGCGGGCCGGTCCGGATTTCTTCTGGCACGTCTGGTACCATTCCATGATTTCGTGGTCGAGCTCCTCAAAGTCGTGAGGCTTGAGCTCCCGGATGACGGCGGGCTCAAAGTAGTCAACCAGTCGCCAGATCTTGGCAGCAAGGCGAGAGTAGCCGATCATAGCAACCAAAAAGGGGTAGCCCTCCTGCAAACAGTCAGTCTAATCTCCTCGAAGAACTGATGGCTGGTTAACCCACCGGATACGGCAGCTTCGGGTCGATCTTATCGTCGTGACACACAAACGGCAGCCCCGTGCTAAAGCTCCACCTCCTATCCAAGACGTACGCCGACCAAAAAGTATGCAGCGCGTCCCTCCTAGTCTGGGGGTCCGCTATCTTCTGCAGCCCCTCCCGGCGATGCAGACCCAGCTCAAAACACAGCCTCGCGACCTGCCCGATTAGCCTCCAGGCGAGCACCTCGTCGTTCGACAGGTACCGGTAGCCGGCGCACAGCGCCAAAAACGGCAGTTTCGTCACGTCTGCGGGCTCGCTCATGAGCATCTTGTCCACCACGGGCTGGATGCTGTCGTAGAGCCGCACGGCCCTGGAGCTGTTGCCGTGCTCGGCGACGACCAGGGCGCAGCACATGATGATCTTGAGCTGCAGCGTCTTCGGGTCTGCGATGAGCTGCTCCGGGGGTGGAGACCCCACGTAGCCGGTCCGGCGGGCGGTGTCCATCCAGGCGGCGATGAACTTGGTGTGCTCGACAACCGGGCCCATGGACGCCACGGGGTACATGGCGTCGACCTCCTCCCGGTAAACCTGCAATAGGCGCATCATCTCGGCTCGTCGTACTCCCAAATTGGGTCGCTGGCTTGGGAGAGGGAATCGGTTGGGAGCAGACCAGGGGAGGCGTGCGGTGTCGAGTCCGAGTGATGCGCGTTGGCTTCATCAGCGCCTTCTCCTGCCCCTGAATAGCCCATTGTGAAGAGTGCTTTTGGCGACATCGACGGTGTAGGCGATGCTGGTTGGTCCGCTGAACTGGGAGGGCACTCGGAAGGGCAGCGAGGGCCTCGGGCGCCCGGACGAGGAGGAGGACGAGGGCGTGGCACCGGTCGAGGGGGCAGGGAGGATCCGGTCCTGCAGGGGCGCGAGGCGAGCGGTTTCCTGGCGGAGGGCGTTCATAGAGGCGAAGAGGGTGTCAACATGGTCCTGCAGCTGCTTCACCTGGTCGGCCATCTGCTTGAACTCCTCCGAGTCCTTGAAGTTGGAGCAGCAGTTGGGCGCGTAGAGGCATTGCAAGTTGAGGTGGCCGCATCGCTGGCAGGGCGTCTGGCCATTGCACTTGATCTTGCGTCGCTTACATTCGTTACTGGATCGGCAGAGTCAGACATTGTTACGATGCACGTCGCCGTCTGGCACCGTGGTCGGCGCAGGGTGTAAGGCTAGGAAATTTGGGCGACATATGCGGGCAGCCGCGTTTGTTGCGCTGGGGTGGACGGGACGGGACCCGACACCAGCGACCAGACCAGATGCGACTGGTCGTGACGGAACTCTACCCGACTCGAACAGTCCTTGGACTGGAGACTTGACGCGAAACTCGACTCACCATGCAATCGAGATGTACTACGGAAGCTGGCAGTCAGCACCAAGCCAGCAAGGCAACCCGTAAACCACCGCGAAACACACGGGAGCGCAAAAGAGGACAAACGCCAAATGCACCACGTACTCTGTTCCTCTTGCTCCGCTGCTGCTTGGCAGCTGGGCCATCGTCTGGCTCGTCGGCCCTGCGTTTCGCATGGTGACTGCTGCCGGAGGTGGTGCTTGTTGGGGCCCTGGGCTCGAGGGGCGACGGGGGGTGGTGGTGAAGCGGTGCGGAATTGTCTCCGGGGGCGGAAAGCGACGAGCGGTGACTGCTGGCGCGAAGTGGACCAGCAGCACCAGCACCACCGGCAGCAGCGGGAGAGAGCGCCGTAGGGAGCTACGTCGTGCGGCGACACGGCCTCGACGACTCCTCCAAATCCCCGGGCTACCTATTAGACCCTGCTGCTGCGGAGCCGGCGCCGCTGCCGCCCCCAGGAACGAGCGCAAATCGCTGACCTGTGTCTCGAGCTGATCCATCGACCGGGTAGTGCAATCACTAAAAAGTGGTTCGATTTTTTTTTTTGCTCAGCGCGCTCGGCTGCGGGTGCTTGCGTATTTTTTTTCACTGCCGGGCCGCGCCGCGAGCCGGACTGAGGGGAACCGAGTCAACTGACCTGGGGAGGGCCCACCAGCTCTCTTTTGCAGAGACTCATTCCTGCGTGCCTGGAGTGGAGAGACACGTGATATCTGCTTTGTTGTGGTGGCTCTTTCCTGGTGAGCGGTGGGGTTTTGGAGGATGCCAGTGCTTGGCGGAGTCCAGCCCAGATGGGATTAGTTGGCGCAGTCGGTGCCGGGAATGTCCGGCGAAGACCGGGGCTGCTGGGGATTGTTTGCTGGTTCCTTCACCACCACAAATGCAGGAATCCACGCAAAAAGTTGGCACGGAATACAATACCTCGCTCATTTGTCAAGAAGTCTCGTCGACATTGCACCTGAGAATACTGTTATCCACTGAATGCTAGACAAGATGCCCCATCCCATCATATCATCATCTGTACACAGCGCTGTAGATCCTCCCCTTACACTCACCAAACCCAACCCTCGCGCCCAGGGGGCCACAGCTCCCGCGCAGCGTCACGGTGTCCCCGTCCTTGAGGAACGTTCTGGCGTCCATCCCGCTCAGGAGCACCGGTTTCCCGCCGTTCTCGGTCATCTCCAGAAGGCTGCCCCTCTCGTTGAGCCCGCCCGGCCCACTGATGGTGCCAGACCCGAGCAGGTCGCCGGTGCGCAACGGGCAGCCACCGAGCGTGTGGTGGGCAATCATCTGTGGGAACGACCAGATCAGGTGCTTGGCGCTGGTGCGCCCGATAGTGGTGGTGTCCCCTTCGGCAGCTGCAAAGCTTAGCACTCCGGCCCTTTCAAGAGTAAAGGGATGAGACGCAGCAGGAAGAAAAAACCACAAAGAAGGACTCACTCGTCAGCTCCACCTCTAACGCAATGTCAAACGCGCCCTCCTCCCTCCCTCCCTTCAGATACCCCTGCAGCTCCGTCTTATTCTCAATCCCTCTTGTCCTGTACGGCTCTAGCGCATCCGCCAGCACCACCCATGGACTAATCGTGCTCGCAAAGTTCTTCCCGTTAAACGGTCCCAAGGGGACATACTCCCACGTCTGCACGTCCCTCGCGCTCCAATCGTTCAGCAGCACGTACCCAAAGATACACTCCTCCGCCTCCTCCACCGTGATGCCCGTCCCCATCTCGTTGCCCCTCGCAATGAAACACCCCAGCTCGAGCTCGATATCCAGCTTCCGCGAGGGCGCCGTCACGGGCGGCTGCCTCCCGTCCACGAGGATCTGGCCCACCGGCCTGCGCACCGGCGTGCCGGACACGACGATGCTGGATGCGCGCCCGTGGTAGCCGACAGGGAGGTGGAGATAGTTGGGCTGGAGGGCGTTCTCGGGTCCACGGAACATTACGCCCACTGCGTACGCGTGGTGGTACCCCGCATAGAAGTCGGTGTAGTCACCGATCTCCATGGGGAGGTGCATTTTGACGGAGGACTGCGGCAGGAGGGCCTTTTCGCGGAGTCCGCGTTGTCACGGAGGAGGGAAGGGTGCGAGGTGCCGGTGGAGAGGAGGTCCTGGAGGAAGGCGCGGACCATGCCGGTGGACGGGGCGGCCCAGTGCTGCGAAGGCGTTCAGCGTGGGCTGGGAGAAGGCGGAGGCGAGGCCATTGATCCTTGGGAAGAGTTCAGATAGGTCGAGTTCGGCGGCGAGGGCCTTGAGGTCGAGCACGTAGGAGCCGATGGCCACGGCGGGACGCGGGGAGGCGTCGGCGGCGGTGGAGATGACGCCGAAAGGAATGTTCGCCAGCGAGAAGTCGCTGTTAGTGGAGACATCGGGGACCCAGGAACGGGACATTTTGGAGCCTGCGGTGTGAAATGCTGTGGTGAGTGGCGTGACGTTGTTGTTGCAGGTGATGTCGTTCCGGCTTTTGTATGAACTGCCGTGTCCTGCCGGACGCGGGGCATCTCCGACGCAAGCCGCAGCCCCACTGTCCCGCCGCACCGGTTCGCGCTGCGCCCGGCCCGCACCTGCACTCCACTTAGCGGGTACCGAGTCGGTAAGTTGTAAGTGTTTAAAGGTTTGAACTGCCATTACCAGCCAGAACGATATCCACGGAGAGGTATAGCGTTCTGAAAAAACTAGCGCGGTAAGAAAACCCCCGAGATGTTTGGGGGTCTCTGAGGACCACCGCCAGCCTTGAGCAGCAGTCTACCTAACAACTTCCGATGACCGCACATTGCAACTCAAATCATAACCCCGCACAACCTCACAAACATGTCCGCTTTCTCCCCGTCCTTCCCCCTCGCGGTCCGTGTCGCGGCCCGTCTCGCTGCCTCTTTTTCCTGCTGAATAAACCTTCCCCCTCATCACCACCCAACCCCTTCCCAACAAGTCAAAACGTAACCTCTCAACCCACCCCCCCCGCCCCGGCCCTTTTCAACTCCTCCACCCGCCCCCTGTAACTCCTCCCACAGGTCCCGATTCCCATACCTCCCCCTGCCCCCCGGCGTCCTCCACCTCCTGGCCACCCCACCACGGCAGCCACCGCCTGGCACCCCAGACCACATTCTCGAGATCGGTAAGAATAACCACCCTCCGCCAACCCACGCCGCCCCGCGCGCGAAACTGCAGCGCGGCAATCCCCGCACGCAGCTTGGCGCGGTTGGACGTCGGCGGGTGGGCGAAGCCGGTCGGGCCGGTGTGCTCGAGGGGTAAGGCGACGCGCCCTGGTCCAGCCGCCGGTGTTGGTGGTGGTGGTGCACAATCCAGGTTGGGGCTGGGGTGGAGCAGGGCGTGCCCTGAAGATGAACGCGCAACCGTCCGCGGGATCCGCCCGGCTGTTGTTGATACACAAGCCGTCGACGATCAGCAGGATCTCGCGGGTATCGAAGCGGTTAATGAAGCGCGGGTAGGGGTTGCGGTCGGGGGAAGAAACCGTCTGCAGAGGGAAGTGCGTCTCCGGGGAGAGGGTGCGGGACGACGAGGGAAGAAACGACGTGGGAATGATCGATTCCGGGGAGATGACCTGTCCAGTTGACCAGGGAGTGACACACCCCTGTCCAGGTGGTTGGTCTTGGCACTGCACGCGCGCTGCAGGGACCCTCCAGTTGGGCCCAGCCCTGTGGTGAGCCCCACCCTCCCGCACTTCACAGAGGGGCTTCGACCAGGATATTCCAGAGTTCAAGATCCACATCAGCCCGGGAAGGAACCTGAAGCCCAACAACGTGAATTGCAAGGCTCGTTGAATCGAGACATTCTTTGACTTACAGACTTAGAATTTGAAGTCGATACCTCGGACTCCTAGTTCTGAGGCGGCACAGCGGGGTAGGCTGCACTGCTCTTGGAGTGGTCTGCTTTGGAAGTGGAAACTGTCTTTCATCTATGAACTCGGTTGGTACAGGTGTGGAAAACAAAAGGGATATTGGTTTGGTCCACGATTGCGGATTGTTAGCGCGAGCAAGCTTCAGCATCATGCATGATGCAAGTCGACTCAATCAGGTTGCCATTGTGCTGCAATCGGCCCTCTGCCCTCGCAGGCTGCAGGCGACGTTGCCACCTGCCAGCTCGCAATGGCGCCGCGCATGTTGCATGTCTCGAACGCGGCCGACAACTGTATCTTAGCGGTACTTCACTTTGAAACGTCAAGCACGATGCAGTTATTGCAACTGCTGATAAGTGCTCGGGACCTATTTCTCATTCTGCACATATACACCGGTTTGTATCTCTTCCTCCCTCCGCCTCCCTCTCCGCCTCATGAATACCTGTATTTAAGGCTCCTCGTCTCTCCTCACTTCCGCTCCTCGTCGACATTCACAATATTGATTAAAAACACATTTCAGGACCAAACACACCAACCTTCCGCCAAAATGACGCGCCCGATCCCCCTCCACGACCTCTCATCATCCTCAACGCTGCACAGCGGTCACAGCTCGAATTTCAGTCAGCCTGAAACAGAGGCGATTGAAGACATACACCAGCAAGCCCTCGAAGAGGCACAACAATGGCACGCCAAAATCGACCAAGCCCGCGAGGAGATGCTTGCCGAAACTCGCAAACATGCCGTCAGAGCCGAAGCGAACCCAACACCTCGTCCCGAACCGGAAAGAGGCCGACAACTCGCCAGGGGGCCAAACGGCCTCCACAGGCCTCCAACGCCTATGCCGGTACCGCAGTGGCATGGCCTTCGACGCGTGAGGCCGAGGAAGGGGAGTATGAGTAATAATGGGTATGACGCGGATAATGAGGGCGAGTGAGGGAAATTTAGGTGTTTGACGATTGTCGGGAAACGGCTTTTCTCCACAAAACCAGGTTATAGATTGTTCTTTTTTTTTTTTTTTTTTTTGTTGGCTTGACTTGGAGTTTTGGAAACACAGCTAGAGTAGGGAGAGCTTTGGATTGCCTCGAACACTAATTATCTGGTAAAAATGTTACATACCCATTCAACGCCATGAACCTTGGCCCGGAGTTTCCATGTCTGCACGCCCTTCTCTCAAAACGATTATTATCCCTCAAGTCTTTTCGTTCTCTCTCAGTTGCGGTCCACTCAACAGAAGGCAGCAACAGTTGCAACCTTCACATTGCCTTTTGGAGTAAGCGGCAAAACAGGTTCTCATTCCTCGTAAGCCATCCGAAGAACGAGCAAGAGGATATTCTACTCAAAGATGGAACGACCACGGTCACACAGCAAAAGCTCCTGCCACTGCACGCTCCGGTCCAGGAGGTAGCCAGCTACAAACCTTCGGTGTTCCGTCGACGCAGGAACTTCCGCACTTGTCACGCCCAGCAGAGAAGTGTTTTCCTGCTCTTCCTCTGCCCCTGGCAAAAACTCGAGCCGCGATCCAAACCACTAATGGCCCCCATCCAACACCCAACCACCAAACCCCTTAACTACCACCCCTTCCCCATCGCTCCTCCGCTCGTATCCTTCTATTCTCTTCATAAGAACGCATTGTTACCTTCCTTCTCGACAAATCCCCTGTCTCGCCTTTTCCCCCTCACACGGTCGCTGCTCACATCCCCCATTCCACCGCCCGATCATAACCCCTATCGGCATCCTCGATTGCATTGAGAAACTCCTGCGTGGGAACAAAGCTTGGCGGGGGCCGAACAGCAGGCTCTTCTCGTCGGCCAGCACCATGACGATGTCGTACTTGAGGTCGCCGAGGCGAGTCACCGAGGCATGCTACATTGCTTGCATTGGCGAGTAGGCGGCGATTTGCGCATGCTGTTGGTGAAGTGGTAGGCGGGGAAGGTGTGGGGAAGCGAAGTCCGTCTGGCGGGTCGGGGGATTTGGAGAAGATGGGATCTTGGCCGGGGGTTCGAGGGCCGGGTGATTAACGGATGGGGGCGTTGTGCGGTGGGCTGGGGCGTGTGAGAGTGGTTGATGCCAATGCTGGCTGCTGGGGCTATGGCCAGTTGACCCATTCCGAGCCGGGAAACGTGCATCTGACTGTGTGTTCTCCCCTAGGTTGTGTGAGATACTACGTTCCCGTTTTCCACCCCACCAGGAAGACCATTCCTTCGTTCCGTGGGCGGCTTTCTCCCCTGCTTCGCTTATGGGCGGGATGCCTAACGGACAGAGCCTGTCGCTTGTTGCAGCTGCGGCCGTGGCTGCAGGTGAGGGACGGGTCAGCCAGAACGGTTCGTCTGGCGAAATGGTCTTCTGAGGCGGCGAGTTCCCGGTCCACCACCTTTCCCACACAGCGGCAGACCTAGCCTTCGCAGAAGACATCTTCTCTAGTCGGGTCTTGATCTAGAGCCTCTGACTTGACGGAGAGTTAGCCGAACTAATGGTCTCGCAGTACCTATGAGAGTCGGGCGACGTTGCGCCTCCTCTGCGGCGCGCTATCTCGCGACATCGGGGTGGTGAAGTTCTTGAGATTGCGTGGCGGGTAACTGCTCCGACCTCCTGTAATCTGCCTAGCAGGGTGAGGTGGTTCTTTGCCCTACTGACAACAGACCTGGCAGCCTCACTACTGTACTGGACAGTTATGCCCTGCACTGATAATACCGTGATGAATGGCTACCCCAGGACAACATTCTGTAATTAGTCTGTTGCAGGTCTGTTGTCTTCAGGTCGGTTTCTGGTCAATTTGATGTCCCGAAGTAAATTAGTCATTCGTCACGTATTGCCAGACGGTATCAGCGGGCAAAATACCCCCCAAACCCTCTTCCTGCTAGGCGCCTGCAACCTTGGCCACCTTGGGTTTTGTTTCGCTACGTGCGTGGCATCTTGACTCTGGGAGGTGGAAGGCGCAACTGGCTGGAAGGAGGTATAAGGTAGGTTCATGGGAGAATGGTGTAGGCTGGTTTGAAGGAGAGTAAGCCTGACGAAGACCTGTTGCGAGGCTTTTTGAACTGGGACGAGTTAATGGACAATTTGGGTTTTGCTAATGCTCTATTCTCTGTGGAATCTTCCATGACATGTTCAATGGGAAAGAAGGACATTGTCTCTGTGAGACTTTAGCAACCAACTTCATCCTATCCTCCTCTCGCGCCGATCACCGACCCCAGGCACTTGACAATGCCCTCTGCCGCTGTTACGGGCCAATATGGTGTCTCAGACATCACTAACCTCCCAAAAGATGCCCATTCCCTTCCATCGCCGCTCATCGACGCCGGCCCAAAGGGGTCCTCACCAGGCATTCCCCGACCTCGAGACACGATCGAGGTTGCTTGCACGCGAAACACTGGAAGGCGGCAGTTTCTGGAGACTTTCGGCGTACTTTGTCATAATAAGCAACGGTTGAAGTTCTTCACCAATATTTGGGGGAGTTGGCCCGCTTAGGACTCGGGAATCAGCTGGCGGGCCCAGGCCGGCATTTCGCTCTCTCTGGAGAAGGATCACGACTTCCTCGACGAGTTATATGGAGCATATTCCTTGCTGTTCGTTGTACGTACATGTTCGAAATACAATATCAGGTTCCTGCTACTTACAACTTGCGCCGATTGTCCCCATTATTGCCAGGGAGACTATTAAGTCTACCCACCCTGTGTCCACTCCTAGCCTCTAGACCCCATTCAACGGCTTCTCTCCATGCGATGCCAAGACCCTACCCAGCAGCGCCAACGCGGCCCCAAAAGCTCATTTTCTTTTATTTTATCTTATTTTAATTTTCATTCCCTGGTGACCGGGAAGCCCAGCTCGTCGTGGACTGCAACCTGTATCACACGAGAATTGAGAAGGGCATCCGCTGCATCACCTGCTCTACCGACCGTAGGGCAAAGATTGATGGACATCTGACACAACCCGATCCCCGGCATCATCCTTCCCTCCCCTCCCCCGCCGGCAATCCAAGACACACCGGTTCCAGCCCACCTAGAGGCGGTCGCAGTACCAGAACTATCGCAACGACCATTTCTTTTCTTCCTTGTGCCAACTGGAGAACTCAGCCCTCCGGGATTGATCGCCCTGTTGGACGGCCTTCGGCGTCGCCGATGCAACCCTCTAGGAGGCGACTCTGTATTCGTTGCATGGCGGGACCCTCGCCAGCGCGTCATCCCTCGAACACACAGGGACGTGTTTATCACATTTGGCAAAGAAACCACCTTCAGATTGGAATGGGCCCCGGGTTATAAGGGTGCGATGGACAGAATAGAGATCCATAGCCAGGACCAGCTTGCGGTCCGAGCCCTGGAGCTTCAAATGGCCGTGCTGGCCGTCACCGTCCCAGAGCGCGATACCAACAGCCTCCAGCCGCCCGTTGCACCACTCTCCCAATCACTGAAGCCGCTACACGCCTTCCGGGTGTTCCTCGCTCTACGGGCCACCATAGATCCATCCGAAAATATGGAGTGTTCTATGCAGGTACTTTCGGCGAGGTCTTCAAGGTCGTCAATTTCACTTGCCGTGCGCTATGGGCTATTAAGGAGTATAATCTTCTTTGGCTCAACTGAGTATTGTATCACTACGAAGAGCGATGTGAGTCCTGTTTGTGTTCTGATAATTGCGAGTGCCTTTGGTGATCACGTCGTTGCGTCCTTAGGCCTTAATTCTCTCCGTTATTGCCGTTGGAAGAAGTCATGATTTGGGTCAACCGCATCCAGGGACGGTACACTCGACCGAGAACCTAGCCGAATCTATCCTGTACACCCAGACTCTGATCTGCACCCTATTCTTGAACCCGCGCTTCAAGCGGATAGTCCCCGTCTCTTTCAATCTCCTCCTTGCTCGGGCACCATTTATCCTGGAGTGCCTTGTCCAGGGTGAGGGCGTAGACGTCCTTGGGCCACCATTCGCCCCAGCTCGTGAGGAAGATCTGCTCGGGATCCTCGGGGATGTCCTCGCGTGTAAACGCGCGAAGGATGCTTTGAGCACCTGCCGACCGTCAGCCTGTGGTTTTCCATTTCTAACGATCTTAGGCTCACCCTCTGGAACCGTCTTAGCATCCGGCATATCCATGGTCAACTTCATCCCCGCGCCCCTGCCGAGACCCGTGTTGGGGATAAGGCCCGGCGAGACAGCCACCACAGTGCACTGGCCCTTGAGCTGTCGGCGCCACCAGTGCGCACCAAGCAGCTGGACAAACTTGCTCTGGCTATACGTCGTCTGGGCATCGACGCCAGATCTGGCCTTGAGGTCATTTTCCAGCGACCCTGCATGCACGTTGTCAGCCTGATCCGCAGGGCTCAGACTCCTGGGAAAAAATGAACGACCTACCTGTCTCCGTAACCCGCCTAATCGCCCCCGAGGACACAAACACAATCCTCGCATAGCTCTCGACCAGCTTCTCCCTCAGCAAGTGCACCAGGTAATGTTGCGCTGTCAAGATAAACCATCGTCAGCATCTCCCCTTCCACAACCGATTACTCACTACCGCCATTACACCTTCCAACCAGTAAGCAAACAAACTCACAGAGATGATTAACCACCAATGCCTCGCACCACCTCGACCCCCGCGGGCCGGGCCCCTCCCCAACTCCGTTCGTGATCCCGGCGTTCAGCAGCAAATAATCCAACCGCCCTTGCTCCCCCTGCCGGCAGAAGCACCGATCCGCTGCAACGCCTCCCGGGCAAACGCCCTCGTCGTCCTCAGATCCGACAGTTCCAGCGGTAGGATGGTCAGCGAGTGCTTGGTGCCGTCGAACCCCAGCGCGTCGTACGCGGCCTGGGTGCGGGGCACATCACGCGCGCCGAGGATGAGGCGGTAGCGGTAGAGGGGCTGGGAGCCAGTGAGGAGTTGTCTGACGAGTTCGAAGCCCTGTTTGAGATGTGAGTGAGGTTGTTTGGTGATGAAAAAAAGGGGGAATGGGGTGAAGGGGGTGGCAGCATACGAGGCCGGATGAGGCGCCTGTGGCGACGATTGTCTTGATGGTCGTCATGTCGATGGGAATAAGGGTTGTAGACATCCAAGTGATCAAAGTAGTGGACCGATGTGGATTGGAGGTGAGATTGAGGGTAAACAAACGCGGGTGCTGCCGGCTGTGACCCAGCTTTATGTCGGTTCGAGGCCCGGGGTACTGATGTGATTGACAAGCAGTGAAGCGGGAGGAGTGAGCAGTGACTTGGCAGAGATACGCTTCCTCCTTAACCCCTGAATCATACAGGCCGGGGTTAGGGTTAACTCCGGGCTCCCTGCATAATTCCTCTCACTCCGAATCCAACGTAGATTATCAATCAGAGTCCAAGCCTCGCTCTTTGTATGTTACGAACGAGTTCGGTTCTCTCAGGCTCACGGGACCCAACCTGGTGGTGGCTGTGCATACGGAGGGAAAGACATGTCTGACCAACCTACCCTCTCGGAACTTCGGCCCCTGAACAACCCCCCCCCTTCCTTTAATGCAACCCGCAATCCTCTTGATCCTAAGTACAGCCAGCTACTGGGTAAGCAGTGGGGTATAGAGTTTCAGGCTGTTTGCGCCTCTTTTTGCTTTGAGAATGTTGCCAGCATTTATCTAGAATACAATACAATATGATCGCTCTCATAATATTCCGTTGACTCTCCAAGATGAACTCGTGTATCTTACCAAAAACAAACAAAGGAAAGGTCGTCATCATACATCATAACTCATCCCAAACTTCTCGTATCCAATCTTGAGCCATCGACAACAAGAGCCAGATGCATGGAAAAACACATAACGAACCTTCGCCCTGGCTTCCACAGAAACCCTCCTCAGGATGCCGATAACATCTTGTCAACGGAGCCTTGCGGCAACATCCAAACCCAAAACCGCTCAAGTCAGCGTAGCCAACATAGCCTTCATCAACCGCGGCGGGGGACCTGCATCAAAACACACCACATCAGCACAGGCTCTCACCACATACTTGACGAAACTCAACGAAACCTCCCTTCCCCTCTCCAACTGAACCCTGCATACGAGTTCTCATCAAAAAAAGGAAGACACACGCACCAACACCCCCCTCAGCGATACCTCGGCACGCTAATAGACAGCCTACCTCTCTTATCCTTCTCAATCCTGGGTCCCGCCCTCGTCGGCTCCACGATCTGCTCGACCTCCTCCTCGTACAGCACCAACTCCCCCGTGCTGAGCCTCTCGGCACGCACCAGCTCGCCGCCGCGGCTGGCGCTGCGGTGCCGGCTCCGGCTGTGGCTATGGCGGTGGTGACTGCGTTCTCTCCGGGCCAGCTGCTTCTCCAGCGCGCGAATCTCAGACCGCAGTTCGTCCGCCTCGCTGAGCGAGTCCCGTCTGTGGCGGTGGTGGTGGTGCGCAATGGCGACGGGGCCAACGGGGATGTGGCCAGAAACTTCGCGGCCGCGGCTGTCCACGATGAGCGGCGTGGCGGTGGACGAGGTGCTGTACGTGTCGTACGAGGTGGTGGTGGAGGTGTCGTAGGAGGAGGTGGTGTACGAGCGGGTCGGAGAGACGTCGCGGATGACGGTTGTCTTGACCACCTCGACAGGCTGGGAAGGTGGGGGGTTGGCTTGGATGATGACGGGTGCCGTGCCCGTGGCGGCGGGGGCGGGAGGAGGGGGGGCAGCGCAGCGGCACCTTCGTAGATCTCTGTGCGGTGCTCAACGCGCTCCTCGATGATGTCGCCAGCGCTGGAGCGGGCGGCGGTGATCTCGAGTTCGCCTGTGGCAGTTAGCTTTTGTGTTGACTGCTGATGAGCGCCACCTACACTTCTTGTAGTCATCGCTAAGCTTGAGTAGGTCATCGATGTTCTGCTGGCCGAGCGCTTTCTGGATGACAATGACGTTTCCCTAGACAGCAGTCAGAACACGATTCTGTTCCCCCATTCCTTGCCGTAAGCCAACTCACCTCCTCCACAAACGGATACCCCAGATCGATCAGCGCCCTCTTCGACACCAACCTCGCCGGGATCCTCGTCTTGCCCTTCTTGGGATACTCGCTCCTGGCCGTCAGCGTCGTCCCCCCACTACTGCTCGAAGAGCTACTGCTACTGGACGACCTGCTCCTGCCTCTCCTGCTCGTGGCCCTCGAGTCCCTGCTCCTCGTCCTCCGCCTGGTCCTCACAATCTCCTTCTCCGTCACCCTCTCCGGGTACGCATGACGGAAGTCCTCATCCCCATAGCGATGCGGGTCCGACACGTCAACCTCCTCAAACCTTTCCCTCTCGGCATACACCCTCGGCGGCGGCAGCCCTTGCTCCTCGGCAGCGGGATATCCACATACGGTGGGATGCGATACTCGTCGTCCCTCCTCGCCGGCGGCCCGTACTCCTCCCTTTCCCAGTATCGCCTCGCCGTCGGCTTGCGGTCGAACGTATCCAAGCTGCTCTGCCGCCTCAACAAGCGCGCCGGCCTGCGCGCCACTGGTTCCGGGCTCGGGCTGCGAAACCTCTGATGCTCCCTCCTCTCAAACACAACCTTGCTCCTCTCGACCTCGCTCGGCGAAGGCGCCCTCCTCCTTGCAAAATCCGACGGCGGAGACCGCCGTCTCATCCGCGGCTGCGGCTCCCCATCATCGTCGTACACAACCCTCCTCCTCTCCCGCTCGCGGAACACACACCTCGTCCTCATCGTCGTCACGGAATCGGGTCCGGGGAGGCGGGACGTCGGATGACCGGCTGTCGCCCACGGCGGACCTGTCGTCGCGCGCGCCGACCGGCGGCGGCGCCGTGAGGGGCGCCGGCGGATGTAATGGTCGTCCTCCTCCTCCTCGTGCTCGTAGAAGCGCTCGCGGTGGCGGCCGCCGGTGTCGCGGTCGCGGTCGCGCTCGTACTCGTAGCGGTCGCGATCCCAGCGCTCGGTGGTGCGGGGGAGATCTGGGGCGGAGGAGCGGTAGCCATGGGTGGTGAGGTGTGGCAGGGTTGTTGGTGATGGTGGGGTTGACGTGGGGGGTGGATCGTCAGTTCAGGGTGTTGAAGCACGTAAAGGCCGCACCGGGAGGCAGCGAGGACTCGGACGATATAATGATGTCTTTTGCGGAGTTGGTGATTTCGCAGACAGGTGTTCGGACGGTTTTTGGATTCGACGGTTCAGAAAGAGGGGTTACAAGGATTGGGGCAGAGTTCCTGGGTTGGTCTCAAGTCCAAGATGTTGGTCCGATGACGACACTCTCGGCATCTGGTTCACCAAGGTGGCAGGGGTCTTGATTAGTGAGGGGAGGGAGCCGGCTCAGCTGGCACGAGAGAGGCTCGTGTGGCCCCTGTCTGTTACACACGGCACTTGACGACCAAAGCCTCCACTCCATCCGACTCATCAACTCGGCTTCTATTGTCGGAGACAGGGCGAAATGAGCCGGCCACGTTGGGGATCGTCCACGCTAGAGTCGATCCCAGGTTTTGTTTAGGCCCAAGGCTGCAACTTGCCGTTGGTCGTATTTTCAGCTTGTGGTACTACCCCCAGGCTCCAGCCTGTTGTGGATGTGGAGCGTGGTCAATGTCGTGGACTGCAAGTGTCGCCTCACTGTCTCAAGGTGCCACCGCGAGGCAGCCAACCCGAGACTTGCGGCGGTTGATTATGGTGTTACTTGGACAGGCTACCACGATATTGGCCACTGTGGCTCTTCCCGTGCGTCTTCGTATTAGGACGAGACTTCCGTCCTGACTCTCACTCCCGCCGGCGGCCTTGACCAAGTTTGCTCGTTCGCCCACTCAAAATGCGATACATCATGTGTTAAATCAATTGGGTAGGCTACACAGGCGTTCATGCATACTTCGTTTTCCCAAACGCGCATCAGGCTTGATGCCGTCCACAATGCAGTTGGGATGGCAGGGCATGTCCTGCTCGAAGGGTCCTGCCGCTGCATCTCAAGCCCTGAGTTGTATGGATGCATGATGACGTACGTCACTATCCGCGAGTTCCCATCGGCCGCGGCAGCGTTTCGCTCACCGCTATTGGTGGAGAGGATGAGAGAAGTTCACCCTGGCTTTGAAAACGAACGGCGTTCTCGCCTTCGACTTCGGCTCCGGTTCACGAGAGGAACAGTGTGTGGGAAGAGTCATTGTGGCGGACATCTAGAGGACTTTATTTTGTCCCTGTTTAGCCATGCCTCTAATACCAAACAGAACTTTTGCGTTCCGAATCTGGTGCATATGCCTCAAAAGCTACCGAACATCGCCCCTTTCCCTGAAATAACTCCGGATGTGACGTGGCCAACCAAATAAAGAAAGTTCCCTCCTCCAACCCTAGCAGCGCCGCGCAGTCTATTGCCCGTTTCCGACCTCGACCGGGCGGCGTTGCCGGGTTGCTCGTGCAGAGTCAGGTGGAAGCTGCGGATAATCGAATCGGCATCGTCGATGGCGATCGGCCGCACGTCAGCCATCGCCTTGATCTTGGCAGTACTAAATGAGGCGGTCAGCTTCCGGTTTCGCTTCGAGCACTTCAGAGTGTACGTACACCTCCTTGACTTGGTCATCGGTCATGACCAGGCCGAGCTGTCCAACTCTTGTCTTGACAGCGTTCCAGCCCGTCAGACGCGAGGCGAAGTGGACGTAGCGAGTCAGACCGAAATCGGCGGGGTTTGAGAATCTCGTATGTGCTGCTGGGTTTGTTGAGGATGGCCTTGGCGTGGATGCCAGCCTTGTGGGTGAAGGCGCAGAAGCCGGTGATGGGGTTGTTGAAGGGCGTGTTGACCTCAACCGCCTCGGCAACCATATCCTCGATCTGAGGGAGGTCAGCCTGGTTCCGCCGTGGGCACTCGATATGCGGAATGTAGCTTACCTCCTTGAGCATGTGGAGCTTGTACTTGCTCTTGACATACTCTGGCTAGTCACGACCATGCGGGCCAGGAGACCGCCGAGGGGCGTGATACCATTGCGCTCACCAATGCCGAGAACACTGGTGTCAATGTGGGTCGCGCCGGCCTCAAGGGCGCAGTAGCTGGGGTGGGTTAGCAGGGGACCCTCCACATCAAGGCAGGAAAACATACGCATTGGCGATACTGCAACCTGTGTCGTTATGGAAATGTGTCTCGATCGCAGGAAACAACACCCCTGAGCGTCCGGACGAGCTGGTGGGGTTGAGTTAGCAGAATGTGGGTATGACGTTCTAGGTTCCAGCACGTAACGTCGTAGACCTGTCTGGGGGAGGCGCAGCCGACGGTATCGGCAATACCAACACGGTTGACACCGACCTTGTCAACCGCCCGGTACAGCGAAAGGAGGTCGACGAGGTACGGACCGGAAAGAGTCCTCGCTGGAGACTGCAGTTTGTTAGCATCAGGCCGTATCTTGAATCTGTCCCTCTGCGAGGCGAGAGAAGTGAACCCCCAATGGTCCTCTGTTGAGTCTACATATCCGAAACCTTGGGGTATCGGCTTGCGGCCAGCCAACAAAAACGGAGCGATCGGGCTGACTCACAGCGCACTTCCAGGCCCTTCGACTTGATGTACTCAATTACCTCGATCGCTGTCTTCTCGATGTAGGCCATGTCCTTGCCATGGCTGTGTTCTCTGAGGAAGCTGGACGTGCCAATGACGACGTCCAGGCCGTCAACACCAGTCTCGACCGCGAGCTTGGCATCGCGCATGTCGCAGGCGGACGTCTTTTGCGGGCGTTAGTTGAGTTTGTGCTTGTGTAAGCGTGGACCGCCGAGATCGTGACTCACGTGTCAGAATCTTGTGCCTGTTGCGCGCTGTCAGTCG
Source organism: Achaetomiella virescens (assembly GCA_031001845.1). Lineage (NCBI taxonomy): Eukaryota > Fungi > Ascomycota > Sordariomycetes > Sordariales > Chaetomiaceae > Achaetomiella > Achaetomiella virescens. The sequence goes on from JARNGD010000123.1 coordinate 24,363, forward strand.
CTATTCCATGTGTTTTCAGAGCGCAAAGAGGGGGCGCACCTTGAGGCCGAGCTTGCAGATGGCTTCGCAGTCCGCCGCGACTGCTCGGAGGCAGCGGGCGAGGTCAACTCGATGTAATCGACGCCGAAGGCATCGAGGGCTACACAGCGGGGTGGGAGTTAGCTGCCGGGAGCGGAAGCGGGGCAGTCGCAGTGTGCATACCCTTGGCACTTTGCAGCAAAGGACACAGTCAGCATGAGATCCACAGCGAAAACGGGTGTTTGAGCACAGGAAACGAACATCTTGATCTTGGTCTCGGTGTCGAAGTAGGCATTGGCGAATTGCTCGCCCTCTGGAACAGGGAGTCAGCGGCGGGATCGCGAGAGGCAGTCGGCGTTGGGTACGAACCGCGCAGAGTTGACTCGATGATCTTGAAGCTGCCAACATTGACAGGAAGTCGCCGACAGGCTGGTAGGGGTTCGACCGGAAGTTGGCACCCTGGAATCGCAGAGAATGAGTATGACAGCGCCGTGGTGATGGTATCGACGATAAGAGTCGACGATAAGGGGGCCCCAATCGAAGACATACCCCGTTCGAGGCGCCGTTGGTGCCATTGGCAGCGCTCGCGCTGCTGGTTCCGTCTGTGCCGCACATTGTGTCTGTCTGAAGCTGGATGGGTCGCTGGCTTGTTGCAAAAGCAATTCAAGAACAGGAGGAGTAAGTTGAGAATGCAAAAGGAAATTTTTGGGAGTCGGCTGCTTCCCGATATCGCTGAAATAGTCGGTCCCTCCTGCCCCTCCCACTCAGCAGTGAGTCAATCAGAGATTTTTTTTTCGTCGGCAACTGTAACCGCAGACAATTGCCCCGCAGTGGCACTCAACCTGGAGTCCCCGGGAGACACAAGAGAGCCCTGAGACGCTGGCCTTGATTGGCCAGACACCTGAAAGCGGCCAAGGAAGTGCACAACGTCACAGACGCACCTGGGCATCTGCCATCTGCTTTTATCCGCTGTCTCCGGAAACCTCTCGACGTCAACAACACCAGCCAGACGGGACTGGCCAGATACACTGTGGCTGCAGCCAGCACTACCAAAGTTCCTCAAGTGTCTTGTTCGACGAACGCCAACCCCTTTCCATCGCCATTGTCTTATCGATGTCGAGTTGTTGGACGTCTGAACAACTGCCAAGTTCGAGTCACCGCTCCTCATCCACCGACGTCTATGGATTGTTCGTTTCCCAATGAACAATCCTGGAATGCTAGCAATCGTGGATTGTAGGCCATCCCTGCGTCCTGCTCGTATGCGTGTTCTCCCTCCAGTGGAACAGTCCTTTGTATGCCCGTGACAAGAATGCTTGTTCCTGTGTTGCACATGCCCGGATCCAGAACAGATGGCGCGGAGGGTCAGGAACTGCCAAGTGCCATGACCTAATAGCCAGTCAGCGGCAAGGCCTGTTGGCTGCCAGCATGCCCCTTCATGGACCGAGGGGGCCCCTGCTCGATCAGTAAGTGGAGCCCTACCGCAACGCTGTAAGTGGGGCACCTGGTAAGTGGGCACCTGGCCTGAGCCCTTTCTTTTGCATGCTGAAAATCCGGGGTGGGGAGGGGAAAGTTGCCTCTCTCCATAAGATTTTGCCGCGGAGTCAGAAGGGCAGAGTGGTTGGCCAGAGACCCATCCCTCCTCCCTCCGTCGCACAACTCCAACCATCCGTCCGCACTGGTAGAAGTCAAGTCATTGTCGTGGCAGCCCGATGCCGCGCCGCCGTCACATCTGCCACATCAACACGCTGGGTGCAATCACTCTGTTGTCAGGTGTCAGGTGATGGACTGCCGGTTCTGGACCGAGGCTAGCGGCCCGCCAAGTTGCAACTGCGCATCACCCGCATGTTCGTCTGTGGCCTGATCGGGTCTGCGAACCTGCCTGGCAGCGGCGAACAGGGAGGACCCCGATCTCTGGGACCGCTATAAGTACCTAACCGACCTTGGGAACGCCCAGTTCGAGGTGGACGTTGAGTGTCATCATCGTGCTTACTTTCTTCGGTGCCTACATAAACACACATCCAGCTCACCCTCTCCAGAGCCTTGACGGCTGGACTGGTCTGATACCTTCGAGACAACCGAACCTACCGCGGCTGCGTACATTACCTAGCCAGCCAAAACTGGACTGCACCATTCTAGAGTATATCCCTAGTCATCTACAATGTGTATTGTTCTCGTGACAACCGCGCATCCCAAGTATGCGCTGGTTGTGCTCGACAACCGCGACGAATATATCCTTCGCCCAACCAGCCGGCCGCACTGGTGGACAGCCACCCCGGAGCCGCTTGCAGTGAACGGGTCAGCAACGACAAACGGCACGGATGGGTTCCGGCCCCCCAAAACGGCAGCCCAAGTCCACATCCTCTCCAGCCGGGACCTGCAACGAGCCGAGCAGGGGACGTGGCTGGGCATCACTAAGGGCGGCAACTTCGCCGTCCTGACCAACTACCGCGAGACGGACACCACGACGCCGCACATCCGGTGCATGGCAAGCGGAGCGGGAGGGATGGTGACGGCGTGGCTGCAGGCGAACCCGGCCGAGACGACGGAGCAGTTTGTGCACCGCATTGACGGCGGCGGCGGCGTCAAGGGCGTCGGCGGCTTCTCGCTGATCTGCGGCAAGCTGCGCCGGGTGAAGGGGGAGAAGAACATCGAGCCGTGGCCATCATCTCGAACCGCTGTGACCACGTCGGCCAGGTCCCCTGGATCTGCGGGCAGCGGGGATCCGTCTACGGCCTCAGCAACGCCACCTACCTCGAGCAGAACGAGGAGAGCAAGGACTCGTGTGGCCCAAGATCCGCGACGGCACCGATATGCTGAGCCGTATCGCGGCCAATGCCGGCGAAGAGACCACCGAGGAGGAGCTGATCGCCTCGCTCTTCAAAATCCTGGACACGGACAAGTTCCCGGCCGACCACACCATGGATCTGGAGGAGGGCATCCCCCTGCTGAAAGACTCTATCTTCATCCCGGCGTTTGGCGGGAAAGAGCACCAGCAAGAGATGGCCGAGGCGCGACAACGCGGCAACGTCAAGCAGACAGGGCACGACTCTCCGGCCGCCGAGACCCTCACCATCGCGGCGCGGCCGGACGAGCAGCCGGCAAATGGATTCCAGACCGGCCTCTACGGCACCCAGCGGCAGACCGTCATCCTTGTCGACTGGGACGGCAACGTCACCTACACCGAGCGCGCCCTCTGGACTCCAACGGCAACCCTATCCCTAGAGGCAAGGGCGATGAGACATTCCGCTTCCAGGTCGAAGGGTGGGAGGAGGAGGCCGCGCTGCGCAACTGAGGCATGTTCTCGCGGCGAGCGGCTACGAGTAATAGTTATAGAGGAAACGAACGGTGCATTCTTGGATAGACGGATCGAAGCATGAGATTGGGGTGGGGTTTGATGGCGCGGATGCTCGTTATAGCTCTCGGGTTTTTTTTTTTTTACTTGCCTACTCCTGAGATGAGCATTGATTGATCGTCATGGTTATAGAGCATGTTACTTGTCTTGGGATTACAAGGGAATCCGTGTTATGACCTGGATTTTTTGCTGCTTGTTGGTGGCGACTGTCGTTGTGGTTGCTGTCCAGAGGATTGCCGGCGCACATCATCTCGCATTGCCGTCCACACCCCACCGCGGTCTACCTTCGATGCGCCGTGTGGTTGTGTTTGCTTTCAGAACCCATCCCCTCTTCGCTGTGCTTTGACCAGCATTCTCCGCTTCCCCGCCAATCGCCGTCAATATCCCGCTCGCGATCGCCTTGCTCATCCACCGCGACCATCTACTCGCGACTTCCTTCAACTCTCCTCATCACGCAACATTCCCTTGGTGCTCGATTCGTTAATTTCCAAGGGAGTCGCAACTGAGCTTATCCCAGAAGGTGTGTTTCTGTCTTCCCATCCACCTCAACCAACCCATCTCCCTCTCCTCGCCAAAGACCATCACGACTCGACCTGGGTTATGGCGTCGACTCTGTGCTTGGTATTTCCCATATGCGCATGACTTCCACTACTTATCACCGAAATTCCAAATCTTCTCGCCTTTGACACTCTCCCCTAGACCCACTCGTGCCATGTCGCAGGATACGGAGAGAAGTCCACCTGCCAGTAACCCAGGCTCGGGCGCGTCCTCTCCAAAAATACCGAGACAGAGCGAGTTGATTCCAATTCCTGAAGGCTCAGCGATCACCCCACAGCCGCGTAACAACAACGAGAGGCCTCGAGCTTTCCTATCTGAGTTTGACTACGTCGGCAACCTCCACGCAATAGATCTAGAGTCCATTTCTCCAGCCATTGAATCTCTGTGGCCGTTCCACACTCGCGATTCGTATCTCCGCGACCGCATCTCCCACGACCGCATCTCCCAGACATCCCAGTTTAGTTGCCTTTGGCGAATCCGCTCTTACTCCGGACTATTCACTGAAGCAGCGGACTCACTTGAGTTGCGGATTCCTGGCACCGACGAGAGGCTGTCTCCTCTGCAACTGCCAGCCTCCATCGAACCGCCGCATCCGCTCGAGCACAGCACAAGCCAGCAAGGTATGAGATTACCATTGCCGCGTTTCTAGGAAACCCCTCGCTAACAAGTGCCTTCGACAGGACCGGTCAGCGAAACACACCGCGTCCTGTCTGAAGAGCGCGCAAGGAGATCCTTCGATCTTCATCGAACCCCGACCCCTGTACATCGTCAGCAAGACCGAGCCGCGGTTGAAGGAGGCCGAAGGAGAGAGACCAGCCGGGCGATTCCATTGGCAGTTTTTGAGACACTGAAATTCATTGCCGTTGTTCTGATCAACGCTGTGTGGAAAACGCTGCGAATTTATTTGCACAGAGTGCTGCTGGCCCTGTATCTTGCTGCTCCGCTGGCTGATCGCCTTCTATCGGATCGTGGATCTTTGGCAAGATTCCATTACGACCATCTGCACGGAGTTACGATATCTGGGAGCCGTTATCGTGTTGCGGATTCTCACCACCATTGCCGGCTTGCTTCCTGAGAGATGGCAACCGGCTCAGAACGAGGAGACTGGGCTCGAACCCGCCGAACGGCCTCCGAGTACCGGCAGCGCCAGCAGACCTCCTCGACTCGGGCGAGGTTAGGCTTTGGGATACCCACGCCCAGTATGGGCAAAGAAACGGCCAAGGGCCGTGCCGTCCGCAGCGACCCGCCTCATACCGCTCGCTGTCGATACTCGGGCTCTTCATTCACCAGTGAGCTCAGCAATGATGCCCATTCGCTCAAGGCCAAACAACCCGATCTTACAGCAACACAACCTGCAGCAGGATTCCGAAGTCTCGGACGTTTAGTGTTCTTTCCAGCCTTACTCAGTCCTTCTCTCGCGGCTCCCTCTCGAGCCGCGGAACCAGCAGCCGCCACGTCAGCGGAGAGTCTGTCTCGAGCAGTATCGATAGTACGCAGGACACCATTCGCAAGCCTTCCTATGTGCCTCTTCGCAAGTCTGGCAGCCAGAGCGACACAGCAGCGCTAAAGTCGCCGACTCTTACTTCGACCACTCCAAGGTCGCCAAGCCTCCCTGCAGCGGGTATGTTCTGGCGGGAGTCGATCTCACCGCCGACAGGCCGTCCCTCCGCCAATCTCAGGGAGATCACGACCGCAATGCCCCCACAGTACTGGGCTGGCCGCTTCATGGCTCTGCAAGACCGCTTCCACAACGAGCTCCTTGAGCCATTCCACCTCTCACGCATGTGCGAAGTCCAGGCGGCCCCTCGCCAGACCAGCGCGCAAGCCTCTGCCGCAGCGCAGAACAACCCCTCCACCTCCGCCTACGCCATCACTCGCGCCCGGCAAGCCAGCAACTCGTCTACAACAGCTGCCACCTTCTCGCGCCTCCCAAACAGCGGCATCCGCATTCCACAGTCCGCTACTAGCGGCGCCATCCTGCAGAGCACACCCTCACCACCAGCGCCACTACCACGGACAACCCGCCACCGTCGTACGAGCAGATGATGCGGCTGTCATCGTCGCGGTACCCTTCGCTTGGAGGACAGTCGACCACGCTGCGTCTCGTCTCGTCCGGCACCCACCACCTGCTGCCGGCCAGCGGTACTGCGTCGACGATTACCACGATTGACGAGAACGCCGTGCTGGAGTATGCCCACCACACCGGCGCCGCTGCCAGGGTCGGGATGACGACGAACAGCCGCAACGACCACCTCATTACCAGCAGCACCACCGCCACCACTCCTACGCAAAATCCCTCGTGCAACCTGGCTCCCACCACCACACACCGCCGCCACTACCGCGGTTCGCGGCGCCACGACGGGCCTAACCGCCGCCGTCGCCGATGACGAGACGTCGCGCGCGCGCCGTCTTCCTGCACCTCGCCCGCCTCTGCACGACCGCCGAGGCACGCGCCTCGCTGCTCGACTGGCAGGTCCAGTATGCGTGCAGGCTAGGCCGGCCGGAGCTGCTGCCTGCAGGGGCGTGCATGCGCGACGGGTTGGAGATCAGGCGGGCCGGGGGTAAGGGGGGAGGCAAGAGGAGGAGGAGGAGGAGGATGAGAAAAAAAAGGGCATGGGAAGGTGTGGAGTATCGGGAGCAGCGGTGGTGGTGGAATGGCAGGTGGGGATGGGGATTGAGCACCGTCCGCAGCACCATCAGCAGCAGCGCATCGGCAGATGAGTGTGCATGAGTTTTCGGAGCGGGGGAAGGAGTTGGTGAGGAGGCTGGGGAGGTTGAGGCGGAGCTTGATTAGAGATGGTCATCACAACGACATCCAGAATGACCATCATGAGAAGGGAAGGGATGGAGATGGTGGCGAGAACGAAGCGAGTGGATGTCAAGACTGTCACAAAGAGAGCGATGGGACAAAGGACGGCGAGGGGGGGAGGCGAAAGACAAGGAGGGGCACCGCCGCTCTTTCCTCCATCGCAAGCAGAGTGAAAGTAGGAGGGACGAAGACGACGAGGTGAAGGCATTCAGTTGGTACGGCAAGGAGCATAGGTCCGTGGCGCAAGAAAAGGAGAACAGGGACGGGCAACACCACTCTCTTTTCCCTTCATCACAAGCGGAGCGAGGAGAAGAAGAACGCAGAGGAGGCAAGGCGTTCAGTCGGTACGGAGGAGCGATGATACCCATGCAGTGCAGGAGAAAGACGAGGCTGTGAGCGGACCCAGCCACGGGAACGCAAGCGGGAATGACATCCAGAAAACCGAGGACCAGGACTCGCTCATGGTTGACTTGGAGAGACTGAGTTTTGGGAAAAAGTGCAAGGACAAGAGCGAGAAGAGAGGGTCTGTTGCGAGCCGCTTCAGCTTTTTCTGAAGGGGTGTTGCCGAGTTTGTAGGATTAAGGGGCATGTTGGATTTGGCCCCCTTAAGAAGAGGCCTGTTGCGTTAGCACTGTTGGGTTGTTGGACGGGATACGGATGATGGGGGAATACCGGGTCATGATGGTCAGAGGAGACTGGTGTTGTCAGGTTTAGGGTCCGGGGCATGATAATGTTTGATATTCGGATTGGGGTTAGAGCATAGACTATGTTACGCCATCGATATGGTTCTCGCAAAAGGGCGTTGTCTACTTAAAACGTGCACCAGCCCAGCTCTGCCTCTGTGTAACCGGGGATGTGTGATGAGACCAGTATCAAATACGGGCTCGTGAGAGACAACTCTTCATAAACTGAGGTAAATCACCTAAGGTCTGCTCAAAGAGACTCGAACCCATTTTAAACGCCTTACACCGCCCAAATTGCCATGTGTATACCCCCAAACCAATGCCAGCCCGGGAATGAAACCCGCCCGAAAACCAATCCCCACCCCTCACTCTGCCTTCTTCCTACTCTTAAGATAGTCCCTCAGCTGCTCAAACTTGCTCGCAAAGAACATCCTCTTCTTGTCGCTCTTCCACACCAAGACGCCAATCTCCTCCGCATACCCGCTCAGCGACACATACTCCTCCAGCGAGTCAAAGTCCTTGAACAAGAAGCCCGCCGTGGTCTTCATCCGCTCATTCTCAAGTTGCCACAGGCGGATCTGGTCCACCACCGTCGGCGGCAGTACCGGCCTCCCCGTGGCGGCGGCGGCGCGCACCATCTGCTCATGGGCGTGCGATGCCAGATACGAGATGATCTGGTCCGCGGTGATGCCGAAGCCGATGGCGCGGCGGATCGAGTCGCGCGTCAGGCGGCCTGTGACCATGCCTGCGAAGCGCATGTTGAGCTGGGTGAAGAGCGCCAACACGGCGATTTGGAGGGGGAGGAGGTGTAGGCGTAGAGGCGGTAGTTGGTCTCGATGATGATGGAGCCCTTACTGGTGCTGTCGGATACGGACGGGGTCAGGCCCAGGCTGGCGGCGTCGCCGGGGTTGTTGGAAGTCGCGGCCGCGAAGCCTGAAGAGACGGAGCGCAGGGCTGAGGCGGAGCTGGTGAGCGTTGTGGCGAGGCGGGTGGGGAAGTACTGGCGCGTGTCCTCGCGGGGGATATAGATTAGGCCGAAGTCGACGAGGGCGGGGAGCATATTGCGCCGGGTCTCGGTGAGTGCGTCGGTGTCGTGGACACGACCCAGCTCGAGCGAGGCGAGCATGAACAAGAAAGAGAGCATGTCGATGCTATCGGGCTTGGCGGGGTCGGCGCCTTTCTGCTCTGCCTTGGAGTGGTCGGCTGCTTCGAGCCAGAGGAGGAGCAGCGTCCAGACCTGGGCGTTGGCTTCTTGGAGCAGAAAGGTGAATCCTGCTTGTGTAATGCCGACGCCGCCTCTTGTGTCGTGTCTCCGCTCCACCAGGCGACCTGCTAGCAGGAGGTCCTTGACGCTCGACTTGGGACCGCCGGCAGAATTCCCACCACCCCCTTCGCCATGGATCGGCACGCTGTTGACGACGTAGTGCAAGATATCCTCCCACTTCTTGCGTGCATACTGGTCAAGGTGTGCGATATCGATGCGCGGGTCGACTGGCAGGGTACTCGGCACTCCAAAGCTGTTATGCGATCCGCCGCCCTCGAGGGCAAGGCGGAGGCTGTTCTTGAAGTTTGTGGTAAGTTGTATCTCCTGCGGCCTGTCCTTGCCGGGCGGGGTAATTTGGATGATGTGGAGCGATCGAAGGATGGAAAGCGCGCGGTCGCGGTGCATCTTGCCCTCGGCGCGTACCCAGACGTCTAGCTCGGAGAGGAGTAGCGGCGCGGGCATGTAGAGGAGGGCCTGGACGAAAACCTTGGCTGTTGGCAGACATCAGCACGCGTCTGGGTGGTTCGACACTGGCAAGCCCATGCATACCCAGCGGCGGCAGCATGCGGCGGAAGATGGCAAAGGCGGTCGACGGCTGCTGGTAGAGCTTCCGGAAGGTCGTCCCGGGCAGCTTCTCCAGGTAGTCGGAGAGCTGGTACGACTGCGGCGCGACCGACATTATCGCGGTTGCTCGCAGCACTATCGGGCGTTGGATGGATGCTATATCATTCCGCCGTTGCAGTCGCCTGCAATGCCGCGACTTGCCGTTGCAAGCTGTAATGCTGAGATAGATGGCGGCTGGCTGTTGTTGGTGGTTGTAGCTCTGTATTCAGTTTCGTAATGGCAACCTACCTGGAAAGTTGAAAGTTTCAGCCTTGTCGCGGGCTGCTGTGGGTCTGGTTAGTTAGCGCGCTGCGACAGGGACCGCAGCACCGCGCTCGGGAACGTGACTGCCGGGTTCAGGCGACGTCACAGCGGGGCATCCGGGATTTCGGCTCTTCAGGACGCTTCCTCAGGGGCGCCGCTCGGATCGTCGTGGTTCATCTGTATTGTTACGCAGAATCAGGGTAGTCGGCAACAATGGCCACGAAGTTGAAGCCCTTGAGATTTGTTCGGACGGTGAGGCCATTGCCCCATACTCCCTGAACAGAGCTGATTTCTTCGAAGGTCCTGAACTCGTTCATGGCCGAGTCCCGGCCTGGAGCCGCGGTAAATACGTGTTTCCGGACAGACAGGCCGCGGGCACGGTTAACATTAGGGGCACCGCTGACTTAAGAATGTAGGCTATTTGGGCCGCATGTAAGTGATCTGGTTCAACACGAAGGGACATCGCGCTCACAAGCCTTAGCTCCGCATCACAGACGCCGCCCAGGCCGGGTAGACTTTGAGCTGGACATCACTCAGGACCACACGGTGTGTTTGGTTCAGGTTTTGGCTTCTGATGTCTCTACACAACCACCAGAACCGGCCCTGAAGATTCTGCACGGAGGCACCATTGCCAGCCTGGTCGATCTTGGAGGCTCGTTGGCCGTCGCCTCTCAGGGATTGTACGCCACGGGTGTGTCCACGACATCAATGGTGAGAAGTGCCGGCACCCTCGGCGCCGCTGTCGCTGACTCCCTTCCATAGTCTCGTACCTTGGCAGCGGGGGAAAGGTAGGGGACAAGATTACCGGCACTGCCGTGTGCGACAGGAGTAAGACGCTGAAGTCTCCACCTCAGACTGTAACACTCACGCTGATGGCTTTGCAGTTGGCAAGACCCTCGCCTACACCACCGTGTCGTTCTGGGACCAGCAAAGGAATCTGGTTGCCAGGGGAAGCCACACCAAGTCAGTCAACTCGTGATCCGTTGTGAAGACTCAAACTGACATTTCCTGCAAGGTTCGTCGCCCAGGCCTGGGGCGCCAGCGAGCCGTTCACTCCTCCGGAGGGAGCACCCATTGCCGAGGACGAGGGGCCACTCCCCAAACCATGACCAGCACCCAAGGCATTACGGAGCGGGCCGGCGTTTGTGTTCCGCTTGGGTCGATATCAGGAGCAGCATAGCGTCCCATTCACCATCTCCCTTTCATAGAATTCTCCCTCTCCGAGCTTTCCCCATCTCAAGGATGCCCACCGCCCATATAAACGCACTTCAACCCCATCGCTTCCCGTCTTCTCACACTCAATCACGACTTGCCCATCCATCTTCTCCTTGACCATATTCACCCTCGCCCCCTCCACGCCTCCTGTAAACCCCGTATCGGTGCTGAACTTCGCCTCACTGAAAGTAATGCTGCCAAACTCAGCCAGCGGCACGCCATCGCTCGCCCAAAAGTCCTCGACGATCCACTCGGCGTTGAACCCGCACAGCATCGGCGCCTGATCGGCCAGATTGGCGCTCTGCGTCATGCCCGTGCGGTGGTTCATGACGGACCACGTTGCCGTGGTGAGGGAAAATGCGGTGACATTGAGGGTGATGTTGTCGCCAGGCAGGATCGGGAAGCGGACAGGTAGTCGTGTGGTTCGGGAACCATTCGATCCTGGCAGCAATCTCGACCCTCAGCATTTTCACCGCATGGTATGGTATGTTAGGAGAGTTCCGGGGAGACCCACCATGGCCAATACTCGGCGTAGAATGATTCACAAACATGTCCAACCCCACCTGCAGAATGGCATTAGGACAGGCCGACTCGCCGTCGATGCCCACCCAAGCCGAGACAGCGTGCAAGACGTCAGGGTTGCCACCCGAGGGGAGCTTGACCGGGGGAACGGTGACGGTGCCGACGACGGTGCGATAGCCCGCACCCGTGAGGACGGCGCCGGCCCAGGTTTGGGCGAAGGACACGGCCGGCGGGTTGGTGTCGTCGAGATAGAGGGAAGAGCGTCTTGAGGCGGTTATTGAGGCGCGAATGGCGGGGAGTACTGGGGGAGAGGGCGAGGACGGTGCTTGCGCCGAGTACGACGACGCGGAGGATGGTGGTGGCTTCATGTTGGGGTATTTATAGGATTCGAGCTGAGGGAAACTTCAACGCTCCAGGATATGGAGAACGTTGGGTACCACTAGGAATCGTTGGAGGAGGGGAAGTCGTGTGAGATGTGAAATCTGCGAGAGACAGTAGTGTTGGAGAAAAATCTGTGTACGGCCGAGCTGGCGAAGATTTGCGATGTGAAGGAAGAGGGGCTCAGTCATGCCTTCCACGCGTCATGTCTTTCTTTTTCCCACTTTCGCGTTCCTCAGGCACCTTGAACACTCTGACTCCCGCTGCTGCATCCAAGAGCAATCATCGATGATCGTCTTCATCAAAAACGATTCAAGATCAAGACTACTCCAAAGCCGCCCTGGGCATACCAACACCGGCTCTCACCACGAGAGAAACTAGGGCCCCATAAATGCCCTGGCCATGACGACGATGAGCCACTCCAAATACCCTCCTCCCTCCTAATCCTTTAAGCCATCCCTCCCACAACATGCACCTACCCCTGTTCGCTCACAGCCCCCCCGGTCAAACGCCAAGTGACTAACTTCATCCACCACGCCGTCACCCGTCTTCCCGTCCCTCACCTCCCTGGGCGTCCTCGAAAAGCTCGGCGGGACGTCCATAACCGGTTGCCTGCAAAGAAGTTCCGCGGGCGCAGAAGCAACGTCATGGACTCAGCCGCATGACGGGGAAGTCCTCGGGCGCGGGGAAATGGGTGACACCAAAGGTGTGCCACAGCACAATGTCGGTGTTGTCGATGCTGTCCTTGCCGCCGTTGGCCTCAACCCAGGCAGCAATACCGACGGGCGAGGCGCCGGAGGTTTGAGGGACGTGGCGCCCCGCGGGATAGTTGGTCGTCGCGGTCTGGACGGGGGTTTAGTATCCGTGGAGAAAGAGAAGAGGGCACAAAAGACTTACACGGCGTCACATGCACCGCATGCCTCGCAAACGGCGCCCGTTTCCACACCAGCGATCCCTCCTTCGGCAGTAACCCCGGTACCTCCCTACTAACCAGCTTATAACTCACCGGCTTCCCGCTGTACGGATTCAGCTTATTCGTATTCGCAATCTCCCAAGTCCTAGACGTCGCCCCGTCATAATCCGTCATGGCCTCCCCGTCGTCGCCAACTTCCTCCTCCGCTGATAGAACCCGTTCCCATACAAATTGCCCTCGCTACCCACCTCCTCCTCGCTCGCCACCGCATCGCACACAAACACCGTGTTCCCGCCCCCATCCACATTCGCATCCACCCTCAGACAAAACAAGTGCTGATGATTATGCGCGTTCACACCGGGATACACCCTCGTTCCCCACCCCTCGGTCTCCTCCCCGTCCCCCATCGCGTACGTGTTCAAGATGCCCGTCAGCTTCACCTCCAGCTGCACCGTCCCTCGAGATGCATCACCCAGGCCACGACATACTCGTAGTTGGCCGCCGTGAAGATGTGCTGCACGACCAGTCTGCGCCCGCGCGTGACTACGACCGAACCGTCACGGAAGTCGGTATGCTTGAACAGAACGCCCGCGTCCTCCTCGTGGATGCAGACGGCGTTGGCACGGTGCGGACCCCCGCCGGACCGCGTCGGGAAGTGCGCGTCGACGTAGAGGGATCGCTCCCTTGCAGTCGCAGCCGAGCGAGAGCGAGTTGGTCATGTAGCCCGCGCCGTACTCGCCCTGGTCGAGGGCGTGTTTGCGGTGGTGTGGCGGGATGGGGTTGCCGCTGGGGTTTGTTAGAGTTTGCGAACTACGTTGTTTGTTGGTGTGAACCAATGGCGGCGGCACTTACTACGGGACGACCATCTCGGCGAGAGAGAGGCGGTAGAAGATGGCCGCACGGTGCCCTTGTCGTTGAAGGTCATGTTATTTAGCACGATGCCCTCGCGGTAGTTGAAGCCGATGTGGAACTTCCAGTTCTGCCACTCGATTTCGCGCCCGGTAATATTGAAACGACACGCCCTCGGGCTGCGTGATGTTGATGGGTTTCAGGTCGGTGCGGTAGCCGCCCCGCTTCTCGACTGCAGCCGGGTGGTAGTCGAGGGGAGGGGCCTTGCTCAGCGGGCGGCGCACCTTGGGGATGTCGATGGCTATGATCTCGCCCTTATCGGCGTCATAGATGGGGCAGAAGTCCAGAGGGTACTGGTACTGGCAGTTGTCGATGTCCGGGCGGTAGTACATCAGGGCCTGCTGCAGTCGGACGGAACTGCCGAAGCGCTCATCGTAGCCGATCGTCCAGGGGTCGCAGTACACCTTGTCCATGTCCTCAGGGCGATACCGTGATGACACACTGCTCGATAACTTTGGGGTCTTTGCGCACGATATGCTCGACCAGCTGGAGCTCTTCCATGGTGATCTATAGCAGTGTCAGCATGGCTTCTTTTCCTTGTCCCGTGGGCTTACAATCGGCTGCTCTCCGTCGAGGAGCTCCCATTTGGTTATCTTTGTCTCGGCCAAATCCAAGCCAGTCGTACACCTTTCCGCCGGGGGCGATGACCACCACCTCGGCGACACGCTTTGGCCGGGGCGCGGTATCCGGGTGGGCAAGCCATGCTGTCATCTCGGCCTTGCGCGGCTCGTGGAGCGAGACCACGTTGAAGAAGACATCGTCACGGAGCTCCTTGACGTGGCGATGGCTGTTTCGATCTCGCCGAGCGTCAGGGGGTCAAAGGGATGGGGTGGCAGGTCGGCAATCAGAGACCGCATGGTGAGGTTTCGCAAGAAAGTGTCGAGAGCGACTGTGTTAATGAATGAGATTGTTCAACAGCAATGTGAGAGATGATACCGTTTTACCACCTCCCAGGTATATGCATCCCTTGGCGCCACGCAAAGAGAATACTTTCACTTCCTCTTCGGGGAACCTCGAGTGCCTTGTTTAATATGTCTCGAGGCCGTGCATCATCTTGTTTCACTCTCTCGATCTCATTCCCAGGCGGTTCAGGCCCTCCGGCATGCCCGCATTTCCAAGAGGTCGATAAGAAACATGCGCCCTCATGACGATTCCAGGGCCATTCCGCGATAAGCGGTCATTACTTCAGCTGCGTCAGTGTTCAAGTGCACGGAGTATGTAAGTGCATTCGTGCACTTCTGTATCTCGGTGTGACGTTGGGAAGCATGATAAGACGTCTTATCGGGCTCTGGTCAAGCAGTTGACAAACACCGTCCCGCTCTTGAGCCAACCGGGCCTGCGGAAGCCGATCCCCGGCGCCCGAAGTGGGGGTGCCGAGTCTCGGGATGAAGTGGGGCGCGATCTCCGAGATACCGACGACACTCCGCGTCGGTTGTCGGTGGGTGTTTTATGATGGACTGTCTGACCTATTCAAGACATCATTCGCGGCCGCTCCAGCATGGACGGATGTGATAGGGATGTGACGGAACTCTCTAGTATCGGAGAGGGATGCTGCCACGGGCTGACGACTTCGGATCTAAGATCAGATGGAGTTCGGCATCCGCCTTACCAAATCATCTGGCGCAAGACTCCTTTTCATCATGAATGAGAGACTCAGGTTCCAGCCGGAACCCTTTCGGTCAAGCACACAAGCGAGCCGAGCTGAGTCCAACTGCGGCAATCAGGGCCGACTGGTTAGGGTTGGCAGAATTGGTGACTGTTAGTGACGAGAAATGCGCATTGTGGTACATCATGATCGTTGTGAAGCGCTGAGTGCCGGCGCAGAGCCTTTTGGGTAACACCGGCCGCCAGGGCTGAATGGCAATTGAGAAGAGTAATGTAGATCTCTTTCCACGAACGCCATTTGATGCCGAATCTGCCTTAGCGGTAGACCCACACATGTGATTGTCAAGGCAGCATCCTTGGAGCCAAGACAGGCTCCTCGCGCAGCTAAGTTTTCTCCCAAGGATCCTGTGGTAGTTAACAAAGGAACAATTCTTCAACATCATCCCGGCTTCTGAGACACTGAAAGGTTGCACGAAACGGCCGAAACTCTCTTGCTTGACATTGAGAAGTCAGCTTTCCAGCCTGGCTCACTTTCATCTCCTGAATAAACTGCAGCAGCGTTGCCAGGGGCGGATGCCAAGCAACCGACCGCCCAACACCCAATCGCGATGCTTCGGCCACCACCACCACCAAGGCGCTTTGGGATAGCGGCGTGACATTGCTCCGCTCTTACGGGCATGGACATGGGGGAAGATGGGCCGCTTTTCACAAGGCACGAAGCCCTGGGAGCAGAGCCGCATTCCCTCTGCGTGTTGCTGATTTGCCCTGCCAAGCACAAACCCGGCAGCAAAAGGGTTCGTCGCTCGTTTTGCCTGTCTTCTGCTTCTGTTGAGACTTGTTGGAGTCCGTTTCTGGCAAATACTGGTCGACTTTCTTCGTGAGCGACTCCCGCTGCCGCTCCGATCCACAACATGGAGATCACTTTACCCTACCAGATCGCCTACACTGTCCTTGCCGGACTATGGATCAAGCCGCTGTCCATCCTGTGGTTGATCAGCCTGTGTCTGGCGCGCAGGAAACACGACCCCGCGCGCGTCGGCGTCGCCTGGATGAAGGCAACATATCCAATATGGTCTCTGTAGGAGGAGGCCTCAACACCCCCCGCAGAGTTGGTCCGTTACTGACAACCCCGCCTGGCTAGCGCCCTTTTCTGCTACACCGTCGACAGCGCTCTCGGCATCTGGCTCGAGGTCGATGACGACTACACCACGAGCTCCGACGTCCAGACGGACATCGCGCGCGCCTCGGCCCACATCGGCGCCTGTGGCTCCCTATTCGAGCATGTCGCCAACATCTTGCTCTTAGTGACGTGCGTCGAGCTGGCGAGCGGTTTCCTACTGTGCGCCAACGGCGGCGGGAAGCCGCCGGCCTCGCGCAAGATTGCTCGCGCCGCCATCTCCGTCGCGGCGACTGTTCTGCTCGCCCTGGCCGTCAGCTACTTTGGCCTGTCCCACGCGTATTATGCGCGCGCCTACGACTGGAGCGTCTCTTCTTCTTCTTCCCTGGCCAACGACGCACTTTCGAGGATCAAACTGAGCGGCGCCATCTGGATCTTGATGTGGGTTACCAGCCCAGTGCTGGCGTACGCGAGTTACGTTGTCCACAAGCTGAAGGGCATCAACCCGCCGTTGCACAAGGTACGCTGCCCTCTTCCCACCCCACCCGCGTCCTTTCCCTCCCCCTCACTAACCCCCCACCCATCCTAGACTGCCGTCCTCCTCCTTGTCGCCACAATCCTCAACACCACCCGCCTACTCATCACCGTGGCCCTCGCCTCCCACTACTTCCTCTCCAACCCGGTCGCCGCCTACCTCGGCCTCACCGTCGACGACCCAGCCATTTTCACCGTCGTCGACCCTTTCTTCAGCAACGTCTTCATGTTCGTCCTGCTCGTCCTGCTTTCGCGCTCGCCATTCGCAAGGCCCCACGCGGCGGGCTCTGGAGCCAGGCCCAACAACAAACCGGGTGGATTTTCGCTGCGGGCAACATGGCGCCGCCGGGAGTGGTGCAGTTCGTTCCCGCCCCCGGACCGTACGTGCAGCAGCAGCAGCAAGGGGTGGTGCCTGTACCGGTTGTGTCCGCGCAGCAGATGGAGTTCAAGCCCACGCCGGGCCTGCCGGCGTATCTGCAGGTTGCGGCGCAGCAGCAGGCGGTGATGGCGTGGCAGCAGCAACAGCAGCAGCAGCAGCAACAACAACAGCAACAACAACAGCAACAACAACAGCAACAACAACAGCAACAACAACAGCAACAACACCAACATCAGGGTATTGATTATACCCCTTGCAGGCACGGAGGGACCGTCATGGCGTATCAGAAGCAGTAGCAGCCGCCGCAGCGGCAGCGGCAGCACCGGCATGAGAAGGAAGCGGTGGTAGGATGACGTCCATGAAAGGGTTATAAAGTGTCAAACTTAATGTTTGCTTTGGCCGGGCTTTGTTTTGGTTGTTGGGGATACGCAATCTTTGGATACACAAGCGGTTTGTTTTGTTGAGATACCAGATACCAAACACCATGCTGCGTTTTTTCTTTTCCATCCCACGCCCCGTTTTTATGATTGATAGCGGCAAGTGAGGTCCAACTTGCTTGCTTCCTTGTGGTTCCGTTTCGAAAATGCTCCGGCGACGAGCCAAACCCGGTATGTGTACTTCGTACGTACATAACTCGGTGAGGGGAAGAGGCCAGGGTGAGCAATGGCCGGTGATAGGCCCTCCTAAAGATTCTTCCAGGTCGCTTGCTGGGTAAATCTTCTGCCTCGGAACCTGTATGCTTCGCATGGTGCTAATGACCGGAACGCCAATAGCGCCCTTTCCGCTCTTGTCTCGGAGAGGAGATGGTGGAGCAGAGGGTTGGCATTATTCATCGGACTTGGCTTGGGAGCCGCATTGCCGCCCATCTTGGTTGAAAGGTGAGTTCAGGAGCTTGAGCAAAACTTGAAACCTCCCATGGAAGAAAAGGCAACTTCATCAAAAGATCATTAAAGGTATCTGTACCATGTCGCAACACAACCGTGAACCATAAAACAGAACCCCATCCGAATCAATGCCCAAAACTAGCGTCAGGTGCCTGACCTGGCCCGCTTAACCCCTTCCGCTTCCTCCGCTCTACGGCTTCCAGCGGAAGGCCGGGTGCTTCCAGTCGAGGCCCTGGATCTCCTGCTGCGACATGCCCATGAGCTCCTCCTCGACGTTGCGGCCCTCGCGCTGCTTGTTGTCCCACTTCATCCAGACTAGCGTGGCCGTCGTGATGATGAGGACGGTGCAGCACGAGGCCAGGTTGAGGCCGTTGCCGATGTGGTAGTTGGGGCCGTCCCACGGGAGGTAACTCCAGGTCGAGATGAGGCCGCCGATGTTGCCCATCATGACTGAGAATTTTTAGCATGGGTTCTGAAGACTTTTGGCCTAGAGTTCAGGGCTTACCATTCAGGCCGATAGCGCTGCTGCGGGCCGTGTCCGACACGACGTTGGCGCTGACCTGCGAGTTCGCCAAGGGGCCGACGGCAAACAGCGAGCTGGAGAGGAGGAAGGTGGCAGCGTAGCGGGCCGATGAGTTGGTGGTGCCTAGGAACATGCTGTAGCCGGCAATGATTAGGGGCGTGGTGAGGATCATGATGATCTGCCGGCGGTCAAAGCGCCAGCTGATCAGGGGCAGCGCCAAGGTGAAGAACCCGCCCACGATGTAGGGCGGCACGGTATACAGCTGCTGCATGACTGTCGTCTTATCTGGGTAGATGGAGCGTACGATGGTGGGCGCAAAGAAGGCCAGCCCTTGAACAGTGATGTTGTTGAGCAAGAACACGGCTGAGGTGGAGAGGGTGATAGGGCTGAGCATGCCCTGGAACAGCTTCTTCATGTTCATTTTGTCGAGGACCTCAGTCGTGGCAACACGCTCCGACTTGACGCGGGCAATCGCAAGGTCGCGCTCCTCCTGGGTGAGCCACCTGGCAGTCTCGGGCCGGTCGGTGAGGGTCACGAAGCTGGAGGTCGAGGTTAGCGGGACTTCGCTGCCATGTTTGACCTGGCCTACCTGATGAGGGCGAGGCCGATGGTGATGATGCCTTCGATCGCAAAGATCATACGCCAGCCGTGCAGGCCGCCAAAATGGTCCAGGGTAAGAATGCCCGACGCCAGAAGGCCGCCAAACGCACCGGCGAGGGCGCCATCACGATATATAGCGACAGGCGGAAGGTGAGTTCGGAGCGGCGATACCAGCGAGAAAGGTAGTAGGCAATGCCCGGCATGAGGCTTGACTCGAAGACGCCGAGCACGAAGCGGACGCCGGCGGCCTGGGAGAAATTGTGCACAAACGCAGTGGCAATGGACGCGATACCGAACCCGAGAGAGGTGGCAGGTATGAACCACCCAGGGCCGATCCACTTGCACATGATATTGGACGGAATCTCGAAGAGAATGTACGAGATGTAGAAGATGGAGAGAAGGGCGTTGTAGTCGTAGCCCTTGAGGCCCAGGTCTTTTTCGAGGCCGGCAATCCTGGCATTTCCTGCACATGATCAGCGACAGGCGTGTGTTGGTGGTGAGCCGATGTGCGTACCGATATTGGCTCTGTCAATGAAGCAAAAGAGGTAGAGGAGGGACACGGTTGGGACGATATACAGGTCCAGCTTGCGGCGTAGCCTGGCCTCAGCCTTGGGATCGAGCTGGACTAGGGAATGGCCGAACCTAGAGGGCGCGGTTAGTAACTTGGACGGCGGGTCCCGGTGCTGAACCCGGGCGCCTTACTGATCTGTGGCAGCATGGCCCCGCTCGGCGGCGACGTTCAGAGTCTCGCCGGGCTTCAGTGTGGTGGACTCCAGCCTTGACGGTGTCCGACGACGCAGTTCTCTTCTCATCGGCCATGGCGGGTCACTGGGCGAGGGACAGCCGAGTGTAGCGGCAATGGGAAGTCGGCGGGGAATTGACGTGATTCAAGGTGTCGTCAGGCTGCGAGCGAGGAGACAGAACGCCCGCCGGGATGGTGAGCACTGGTTTGTCTTTATGTACCTGCTCGGCCGCCGGGACGGTTCAACAGTGCGACAATGAGATGATGGCCTGCCATGTGGCCGAACCTTGTCCGCCTCCACCAGCCTGACAGAGTTCCAGTCACACTCCATTGCGGACCCTGTCGCAACCCCATGGGGGATTGCATTCGCGTGCCTGGTGAGGTTGCCGGGCCGGTATTGGTGTCCACGGCAGTCAACTTCGGCAAGCTTCAGGTTGCTAGCAGCGCGCTACAAGTGGCAGCCAACCCGTTGCTGGGTCGGGGCCCAGCGCCGGTCTGGGGATTCCAGATTGCTTACAGGGCGCGGCGCGGCGATGTTGCTGTTTGCGCCTAGCACCGCCCTCCCTACGTGCACCTCCCCCTGCGCTTCTGGGTGGGGTGGAGGGGGAAGAGTTTGTCTTGGTGCCTGCCATGGGAGTGGCTCCACCTTAACGGCTCACCCGACTTTGGGGTCTTCAAGGTTCTTGCCCCCCATGCAGCCGAGCATTTTCCCCCCCTGGAGACGGCAGTCACAGCGCTCCATGCCAAGATGCTTGCGTTTTCAATCGCAGTCTCTTGGATGGCTGCTCTTCGCGTCCAACTCCATCCAAAGCCCCCGCGTCCCAAGCCCGCGGTCCATCTCAGATTGCTAGGGGGGCTCCACCATTGACCTATGTTTCTTGGCTTCATTTCCCAGCAGTCTCTGCTCCCGTCGTTCAGTACTGGTCAAAACAGGCAAGCGCCCGCAAGCCGCCAAGACGAATGGCGCAACCCGCCATCACCACCAGGGTGTGTTCCAATCCCATCGAACTGGGCCTGAGTTTCTTCAGCTGCCGCACTCGTACCTGTGGTGTCTTCCAAGATATGTGCAACCACGACTTGATGGGTCTCGTCTCTCTGTAGACCGATAAATGGCCGAGATGGATGGGGTGAAGAGAGGAAGCCAGAGAGGAGCAGGTCTAACCAATCTCGTCCAACCCACTGCTTGACTGGAGGCAGACAAGCTGGAAGCTCTCGGTATGCCTGCAATTCCGTAAGCCCTTTTCATGGGAAAGGCCAAGCTTGAATACGATGTGCGGAGCAGGCAAGACTCAGAAGAACTTCAGAGGAAGTTCGGCCCCAGAACTGCAGCCAGTTAGGGGAGAATTTCGACAACTCGAAAACCCAGTGTGATGCCCTGCACCTGAGGACAAATTGAACTCCCTTCCGCTCTCCCGAATCGGCCCGTCAGAATTCGGAGCCAGTGGCAGTTCATGAACTGCCCCGCTGGCCAGACTTAAGAGACTAACACCACTGCTCCTCTCGGCACTTCGGAACGCCTCCAGGTCTGGATCCACGCTAGCGGTTAGTAAGGGTCTCGGCGGGGCTCACCAATCTCAGTGCCCTTCTACCTTTGTCTACCACACCTCTGGCACCGGTGGGTGCATCCGACATGTCTACCGATACTCATTGGGAACATCCCACTGTGAGAGGCCCAACAAATTGCGAGGTCACGGACAAGTTGTGGAGTAACACTGTCATGAATAGAAGAAACCACCTCGAACAAACGAGGTTCTAGTAGAACACAATGCGAGTCCCGCGTTTCGGACTCTTCTGGAGCCCCTTGCAAAGTAAGCCGTCATTTGTTCGACATTACAACCTCTGGATAAGTTTGTTGTTGCTACGATCTCTCAACGCAAAGAGAGAAGAAGTCTGACACGCAATTAATTACTTCCACATCCGTGCCCTATGCTCAGTTGCCATACAGGTCAACCGCAGTGGCACAACTCAGCCGCAATGGAACTTCCACTTGAAACACACAGAGAAGGGCCTCATAAGTCATGAGAAGACAAGGTCACGCTCTGAGTCTCAAACTGAGCTGGTGGAGACTTCCAATCTTGAGAGCTCGCAAAGCCGCATTTATCTCCACGAGTTCGAATCCTCAAAATGCAAACTCAATGAGATGTCGACTTCTGAGTCAGTCTTCACACTTGGGGCTGTCTGAATCACGATTGTTGCGCAGAAGGTGAACCATGGTATTTAAAATTGAAGATTTAGCACAGATCAGGTTGATCAGCACAGCTGGAGCCTGGCAAATCGATATCTCTTTGCGGTCCTTCAGTGTAATCAACTGTACTCTAGTTTTTGATATCTTGATAATGAAGCCAGGAGCATGCTATTGAGAACCAGCAATATCCGCGGATGCCCTTACTTACGAGACCATGCAACATCCCATCATTATCTGCGAACAGCACCCAAAAAAGCAGCATTAAACAGGTGAATTGGTCGGAGAAAGTCACAAAAGCTCAATGACCAGCCCCCATTGCGGTTGAAGGAAGGTGGCCGGATACGAAATCAAGTTGTGGGGCACGCCGAACTTAGGACAAGAACTGCGGGCTGATGTAGAGAGATGGAGTCGGTTTTCGTATGGATGGAAGACGGGCCAAAAAAAGACGGAGATAGAATAAAATTATGGCTTCTTGCTCCATTCTGATTATATCTTGATATCGGTCTAATCTCTTACCGCCGCGAGCCCCTCACTCATCGCAGTGTTTATGACTCGCATACTTATTACTCGGTATCAAGCAACAGTGGTACTGCCTACGGTAGAACTCACCAATCCTGGACCCGAGGTGATTTGGAAATATTAATAGCTCATATCTTGCCCATTGTCTGACACCACCTCCCTATTGGACCAGCTCAACTCAAACTTTCAAAGAGAGACAATTCTGAGGGCCTGTCTTATCATTGGGCCTGGATGAGCTGCTCGGGTTATCGTCGGGCCCTGTTGACTCACAACACGACGATGGATTGGGTGAAGGTTGACCCGATGGAATTTCACGACGAGACGCCACCAATCTCCTCTTTTCTGAGCGCCAACCTCATGTTCCCCATGACGGTTGTGGAAGGTGAACCGGGAAACCGTGACAGGGGGGTGTTGGAGCCATCCCCGCATTACGTCGATGAATCGCCGTGGGGTTGGCGGAGTGGGGCGCAGGACAGGACTGTAGCATCCACCTCCAGCTCAGCGTCCTCTCATTTCACTGATGAGACAGGCTCCTTTGAGGAGCCCAGAGGGTCCGTCAGGCGTCAGCAAAACAAATCCAAGTCGCCTGAAACATACGCTTTTCAGAGGACAACTGGCATTTGTAAACGTAGGTAGATAGCCTTACCCAACCGAACGAATAAGTGGGGCACCGCGTCACCAATTTGCTCCCCAAGCTCACCAGACCAGCTCCCGTGCCGCGCCTGCCGGGGCCTTGCTTCTGTTTGCGCTGGGCCAATCTGGCCTTTGACTTCCACACCTGGCATCAAGGACGAACGTCGTTGTCCACATTATCCGCCGTTCCCCACGGCATTCTTTGCTCCAACACCACTGGCAGAACCATCAACAGGATATCGTTTCCCCGGCGGCAGAGTCGACATCATGTTCGACATCTTCGCCAAGCTCCTCTCGTGTGTAACCATGCCATGTCCTGCGCTGTCGTGCTCTGTCCACTGACCGCACCACCACAGCTCCGTCGCATCCTTCCTCTTCCCCCTCTTCGCCAGCTACAAGGCACTCAAGACCTCCGACCCGGCGCAGCTCACACCATGGCTGATGTACTGGGTTGTCCTCGCCTGCGCGTTGTTGGTTGAGTCGTGGACCGACTGGTTCCTCTTCTGGTGCGTTGTGCTCCAATCCCCACCTCTCTCCCCACTCCATCCTCCGCTAACCCCTCCCCATCGCAGGATCCCCTTCTACTCCTACATCCGCCTGCTCTTCCTCCTCTACCTCGTGCTCCCGCAAACCCAGGGCGCCCGCCTCATCTACGAGGAATACATCCACCCGAGCCTCGAGGAGAACGAAGCAGTCATCGAGGATTTCATCGCGTCGGCGCACGAGCGCCTGCGCAGCGCGGGCATCGCCTACCTCAAGCGCGCCATCGAGCTGCTCAAGACGAACGTCCTCGGCCTGCCGCCCACGCCCGAGGCCGCAGCCGCACCCGAACCCCAGACCCCGCAGTCGTATACGCAGGCCCCTCCAGCGCGCTTCACACCTACCAACTCCGAAATGGAGCACCACCATCACCACCACATCCACCAGCACCCCCACCCCGGGCACCACAGCCAGCGGCGGCCTAACTACAGATTTCTACAACCTCCTCGCCTCCGCCGTCAGCGCCGCCACCTCCGCCACCACCTCTCTCTCACCTTCCCAGCAGCAACAAAAACAACCAACCGTCATCCCCGCCTCCCTGCGCACCGCCTCCCCGCAAACCCGCATGTCCTTCATCCAAGCCCAGCGCGAGCGCCTGCGCCTCCTGCTTACCGCCCTCGACCGCGAGGAGGCTGCAGAAGCCGCCCGCCACAGGGACCACACGGGGGAAAGAAGTCGGGAGACAGCAATAATGATGGAGATAAGAGGCGCTCCCTGAGCGAGCACAGCATTGCCAGCGGGCTGAGCAAGCGCAGCCGGTCGGAGGGGGATTTCGAGAAGGTGGAGGTCGGGAGTGGCGGCGAGGAGGGGGAGGATATGATGGATTTTGACGAGGCAGGTCCGGACGTTGTTGAGGGTGGTGTGAGGAGACGGGGCGGCCAGACGCCTGTGGGAGGGGCAAGAGGTTCGGGGAGCGGTGGTGGGGGAGGCGCGTGGATGTCGTGGGGTTGGGGAGAGGGAGCGGTGGTGGTGGGGGGGAGGGACTAGCTCAGGGGTGCAGAAGTGACAGCATAGACGGGGTTGTCGGTTTCTCTTTTTTTTTTCTTAGGATGTATGGGTGAATGGGTTAGAATCTGGGACATGGATCGGCATGCATGGACATATCGATGGGACTGGCGTTGATCTTGGGACAATTGTCGGTTGGGATACACGCCTTATGGTTTAGAGCTGGCCGAGGCGCTCGTTCGGCTCGACAGACGGTCTTTGAAATGGATGGCTCGAACCCGGCGATACTGCCGTTATGGAATGCAAGCCTACCACGCTCTTGGTATTATTGGATTGGTGTTGGTACATGTAGACAATATTTTACAAGCCGCCCGCGGCGACGGGACCTCCGATACGACTCTATTTTTCAACAATAGCCAGCAGCTCCTCAACCCAAACAGTCCTCTCCCCCCTCTATAACACATAACAGCCCACCTCACAACACCCTACCTCGGCCCGGCCTTAACCGCCTGGTAAGGATACGCCGGCTCGCCGTCCTTGCGTGTCCACACCTGGCGGCGCTTCTTACTCACCACGTGCTCGACCCAGATCTCGTGGCACTCCCTCTTCTTGAACTCGCGGATGAACCGCGGGTCCCACAGCTCCGACGCGATCCCCAGGTCCTTGCAGCACCGCAGCAGCGCGTTCGACTTGCAACCCTCGCCGGCCGTCGGGATCGTCTCCTCAGAAAAGTACTGGCACTCGCCGCGCGCCTGCGCGATGAATCTGTTGTTGTTGCGCAACACGGTCAGCTTATACACAATCATCCACAACGATCCCATGTTCATCTGGAGATGACATGGGATGAGATGGGGCCCTACCGGCCGTGCACCACCAACGCATACTCCCGCGTCACGACCTTCTCCCCGACCACCAGCTCCCCCCGCGGCGCCAACCCCCACCCTCCCGGCCCAAACGCCTTGTTCAGGATCCGCCTGTACTTGATCTCGGGCAGGTAGATGATCCCGTCCGGCTTGATCTCGATATCCTGCGGGTCCAGCGGCTGCATCAGCACGGCGGCCGTCTCGGCGCTGAAGGGCGTCGTCGACAGTCCGTGGAAGGACGACGACCAGTCGATACCGTTTCCGTTCCCATTGTTGGCTCCACCGCTGATGGCGGCGGTGAAGGCGTGCGAGGGAAGGTGGTTGTTGCCCCCCGGGTGCGAGTCGGGCGTGGGGATCTGACTGGCGAGGGCCGGATCGACGTCTGCGACGGTGGCGGCTTCGAGGATGGCGACTTGCGGGTCGATGACACGGTTGATGCCGGCATGATGGTCGCTCGGGGCAATGGGTGGGGTTTCGGTGGAGGTAGCCTGGGGTTTGCGGGTTGCCGTGGGAGCCTGCGCGGGCGCGAGACGAAGCGGTGGTGTTTGCCGAGGCGGCCGTTCGAGGTCGCGGCGTGTACGCTGGGGAGGAGGCGAACCGCACGCGTTGTATGAGGCTGGAGTGCGTGTGCTAAGAATAGACGGGGGCGGCAGAGTTTGTGATGCTGCCCGCAGGGCCGGCATACATGGAGGGCTCGGGAGCGCATGGTGTGCGTGATGGTGAGGAGGAAGGAGGTTGGAGATTCGGATGGAATCTCGATCGTCAAGGTTGCAGAGCTTGGGCCTCTTGCTTGGCAGCAACAGAGGTCCAGCGAAGTTAACAGTTTCACTCGAAGTTGGGATCTGTGGACTCGCTCAACAATGCTTCCAAACTGTGATCAAGATAGTGTGTTGAGCTTAGCTGTTCTCAGGGTTGTACATGTACAAGATTTGGTAGTGTTACAGATTCTCATTTTCCCTCAGGCATCCTGCATGTCGGTCCGCTTGTCGTTACCCTGGGCCTTCCAGCATTGTCTGAACTTCTCCATCTGCCCCGCGTGATCTGTGAGCACGCCATCCCACCGAGACTTTCAATTGCCAGGCTGAAATCACCTACCTCGTCCTTGCAAGCCCTCCAGTCCTTCTTGTCGTAGTAGCAGTCGGTCAGCTTCGCATTTTCGTCTGCGATGGCGCCCGTCAGTTGTGGGCCCGCGGTGTTGAGCTGCGAGAAGGGCGGCAATCTCCGGGGCCCGCGGCTCCGGATCTCAACAATCACGACGGCCCTTGGGGACCCGTGCCGAATCGCTTGTCCCTGTGACATAATTCGACGACGTACCTGCGCAGCCGGTGCTGAAGATTCTCTTGTCCCTGCAGAATTACCGCGCTCTGTGAGCCGAAAGTTCCTGACAGGACGGGAAGGGGCCACGCCGTAGAAGCCTCCTGCAGCAGATCGTCGAGGCAGTTGCGACTCACCATTCATCCAGCTCATCGTCAGCGTCGACAGCAGGCGCCGGCTGCGCTACTACCTTTGGGCGGGGTCCCCTTCGACTGTTTTTGATCCCATACCTATATCCCAGGCCGGAGAGACGGAGCGCTCGCCTGCAGATTTTTGTGTGAGCATTGGTGTTGGGAAGTGTCGCATCAGTCCACTCGAATAATTTATTTTTATTTGCGCACTGCACTTTGGCATCTGAGTCAACGCCTGCTCACCCACCCACACCTTCTCCTTCCGCTTCAGGATGGCAGCATCATTAAAACTCAACGTCTTGGTCTACACCGGTACGCACTAACCCCCAGACCCTGTTTCTGTCTGCTCAAGTTTGCTGATTGTGGTCAGGAACCGGCTCGACCCTCGAGTCCGTCCGCCACTGCATCTACTCGCTGCGCCGCCTGCTGGGCCCCAACTATGCCGTGAACCCCTTGACCGAGTCGGCCCTGCTCAAGGAGCCCTGGGCCCCCACCTGCGCCCTTCTCGTCTTCCCCGGCGGCGCTGACCTTGGTTACTGCCGTGTCCTCAACGGCACCGGCAACCGCGCCATCGCCCAGTATGTGCGCTGTGGAGGGGCCTACCTGGGCTTCTGCGCCGGTGGCTACTACGGGAGCAGCCGCTGCGAGTTTGAAGTCGGAAACCCCGACATGGAAGTCGTCGGCAACAGGGAGCTGGGCTTCTTCCCTGGGACGTGCCGTGGTGGTGCTTTCAGGGGTTTTGCCTACCACAGCGAGCGTGGTGCTAAGGCCACTGATATCCGAGTGAAGAAGGGGGCTTTCACAGACTGCGAGGGGCTCCCCGACGAGTTCAAGTGTTACTACAATGGTGGAGGAGTGTTTGTGGACGCGGATAAGATGGCGACCGAGTCTGGCAGTGTTAAAGTGCTTGCCGAGTATGTTGGCGACCTCGCGGTCGATTCTGGGGTTGGAAAAGCCGCCTTGGTCTACTGCAAGGTTGGCAAGGGAGCCGCCCTTCTCACGGGCCCTCACCCCGAGTAAGTGTGCTGACTGCTCGCTTCTGCAAAACGCGGCTGACCCTGCAGGTTCGATGCTGTCAATCTTAGCCATCAGTCCGACGTCCCAGGATACGACGACCTAATCGCTGCGCTGAAGGGGGATGAGGAAGCTAGAACCTCCTTCTTGAAGGCCTGCCTCACGAAGCTCGGTCTGGAGGTCAGCCCGGGCACTGCAAACGTGCCCAGTCTCTCCAAGATCCACCTCTCTCCCTCCAGCCCGCCGAGGTCGGCGAGCTACTCTGCTCCTTTGACGACATCATCACCAAAGATGGCGGCGAGGAGTACATAAAGGGCGACAATGACCTATTCCATCTCGAGAAACCGGACTCGCGGTGGTCGTTGACGTCCCTGAGCGGGCCCTCTCGGCCGAGTTTGAGGCGTGCAAGAGAAACCTGGCCGCAGTTCCCCAGACCCTACTACGACAGACTACAACGCAACTCCGAAGCGCATTGTTTCCCACGACGCGGCCTGGCCGGAGCCCAAAAGACTCCGTATTTTAATCATTCTGTGTTCTACTCCAGTCTCCGCGAGTTCAGGGCCATTGACACCGAAGCAGAGACTGGGGCAACGTGCTGATGTACGGCGAGGTCGTGACCAGCACCAACACCCTGCTTGAGCAGTGAGTCCGCGCCCGATCCATACAACGCTTCCACTCTAACACCCCCAGAAACCACAACCTCCTCTCCAAGCTCCCCACCGGCTTCACCCTCGCCGCCACAACCCAAGTCGCCGGCCGCGGCCGGGCGCCAACGTCTGGGTCGCACCCCCAGGCTCGCTAATCATGTCCACGGTAATTAACCACCCAGCGCACCTCGCCATGTCCCGCCCGATCGTCTTCCTCCAATACCTTGCGGCCCTGGCCACCGTCGAAGCCGTCAAGTCCTACAACGGCTCCCTTTACGCCTCCCTCCCCATCAGGATCAAATGGCCCAACGACGTCTACGTGCGCGATCCCAAGCGCCCCGCGCACGAAAACGCCTACGTCAAGGTTTGCGGCATCCTCGCCAACTGCGCCTACTCCGCGGGCAATTACCAAGTCGTCTTGGGGATTGGAATAAACACCAACAACGGCCGGCCTACCACCAGTCTGGACGCGCGCTCCCCATACTCGAGAGCGTCGGGGGGAAAAGGCGGAACCGTTCCGTATCGAGCGCCTGCTCGCGCGCATCCTGACGCGCTTGGAGGTGTTGTACGGAGAGTTTTTGCAGGGACGGTTCTCGAGGGAGTTGGAGAGGCGGTATTATACCCATTGGCTGCATACGAATCAGGTTGTGACGCTCGAGGCGGAGGGAGGGGTGAAGGCGAGGGTGGTGGGATTACGAGGGATTGGGGCATGCTGATGGCCGAGAGGTGGAGGCGGATGGAATCAATGGCGCCTTGAGGAGCACGGGAAGGTGTGGGCACTACAGAGCGATGAGAACATTTTGACTTCTGGAGGGGCTGGTGAAGAGGAAGATCTGACGCCCCAGGGGTGGTGGTGAAAAGTTGGTTGGAAAAGAGGAGGAGGAGGCATCTGGAGGGCAAAGTCGGCGGTTTGAGACAGCTGTCTCGATGTATTGGTGTTTCAAGCTGCCGGCTTTTTTGACCCCGTCCACGAGCTCCCGCTCAACAGAAATGGATACTCTTCCCACCTCCGTCTCTCACCTCAGCAGTCGCTCTTCAGTCGCGGTGTGGGTTCCTCGAATGACTCTATCATGCTCTACACTCAGTTCCAGTGGCCGGACCCAGCCCCAGCAACCGTCTCCAAGAGCGTCAGGGGTTTCCTTTTTGATGCATAAAGCCACGACGTCGGATGCCTTCGTGATGCCTGCATAGACGTTACATCCGTCCCGGACCCTTGTCTGAATGCTCTCATACCTGAAGTCTCTGGACCCGGAACATTGAGTGCCTGAGCAATCGGTGAATAGTCCATGGTCTGGGGGGTATCAACTCTGCCCCTCGCTCCCCGACGAACACGCCCAGCGTCGATCGGTAAACTTTGGATGATGGGTTATGACGGGTATTACGTCGCATCAACACTGACACGCAGCTATCTTCCGAACTCTAAGTCGATGCCATGATCCCATGTGCCGCAGCCCATGCCTCGCGGAAAAGCTTCAAGTGAAATCACGTTTAGTCTATCGGCTCCTGCAGCAAGCTCTCCGTCCCACCATCACAGTTCTGATGACCAGCTTCCTCTCAGCCCACTTGTCAGATGCTTTCCTTTCCAACTCCCATTATTATGCCCCACCTCACTCTCGATCACCCATGCCAAGCGTTCGAAAGATCTACCTAATGTCCCATCCTTCCACTGTTCCAGAAGCACTGTCCCACGGGAACAAGTCAAGAGCCTCATCAAAACATACCTGCCGAGACACCTACGAGTGCGTGTTAACCTTGATTGTTCTCGGGAACTGAAAACAGGATACGTAGATCATGGCGCAAGGAGTTTGGGAGGCGATATTCAGGCTATTATTTCGCGGGAATTTACACTTGGCTGCAAAATGAAATTACAATGCGGTGAGCAAGGTGGCTGGATAACTTCCTTCTCTCAGTTTCCTACTTGATAATCGGATCCTCAACCTCAGGCTCCAAATTCGAGCTTCGGGTGTGATGCCCCGAGCAAGCCTAGTCCTTCAGACGGTGATCCTCGGCCAGGTCATTGGATGGGAGTTTCGAATTTATATGCGCAATACATCGAACAATCCAAGGTCTATGACCGTAACCTCAAGGCCCTGCGCTGAACCAAGATTTGACGGGAGATGGAGGTGGACGGCGAGCAGGTAGATTACGGCGTTGGGAAAGGTCTATTCTCGGCTCTCGGATGCCCAGACCCCTGAGCATGGGAGGATCTGGGGAGAATGACAATTGCTCTGCTGCTTGCATGATTCTTCTTTTGGTCCTCATCAACACGAATGAGCCCTAACTCCTCTTCCACCACCGGTCTAGATGCTCCATATCCCATAGAGCTGAGACCGCCCCTCACTCTGACCTCTTCGCCAGATATATGATACAGATATTAAGACAAGAACGGCGAACAGCAGGCGTCGTGAGTGGCAGCCCAACCCAATGCATTCAAAACATCCCACCATAAATCCCAACCGCGAAACGCCAGGCCTGCCCAAAGTCGAGTGAAGATTGTACATGGAGAACTGAAGGCCTCGGTGCCTTCACCCGCCCGCGAACCGTCGAAACTGCTTCCCGTGTCTCAATCGTCGGTGAAAATCGTCGGCGCGAACGGTCGCCACCGTAGTCGGTATCTTCCTTGCTGTGGCTGCTGTCCCACGCTTCGCAGGACCAGCTCCCTCACAGCACAACCAGGCAACCAGCCGGTTACCTGTCCTTGTAAATCTTCGGATTCCACCCCTCCTTTGCCTCGGCCTCCTGCGCCGCCTTCTCCAGGGCGGGCTTCACCTCGGCCTCGATGCGCTCGCGCGCGCGCAGGATCTTGCTCTGCAGGTAGAACGAGCCGCCCTTCTTGGGGTCGTTGTTGTCGAACAGACGCTTGAAGCGCTCCATGACCTCCTCCATGTCGGCCTTGCCGCCCTGCGGCGGCTTGATGTTGAGGATCTTGCAGGCTCGTCGAGGGCATGCCGCTGCTGAGGCTGGCGCGGCCGACAGGCCGCCGCCGTTGCCGGCCTTGGCCTGGGCGCGCTGATACTGGCTTGAGGCCGACGCTTGCTTGTAGGCTTCGGCAAATGCGCGGCCGACGACGCGCGTGCCGATGACGACGACTTGGGTGATGAGGCGGTAGGCCTGGCGCGGACAGAGTTAGGTTAGTTCGCTGGTTCGCGAGAAGGAGGAAGACTAGAATGATGCGAGATGGCGCGGACGTACCATAATGTGCTCGTGCAAGCGTCGGCCGCCTGGCTAGCCTTCTTGTCTTGTCGAGATGCGAAAGCGAGAGTTGGGCGGAGGGTCTCGGGGGGTGCGGCCGTCTTGTCTTGCCTTGTCTTGCCTTGTCTTTGTCTTGGTGTGGAAGTTCTCGAAGGCGGCGGAAACAGCAAATGGCATGACGGGAAGGACCTGGCCCTGGCTCAAAAAATTGTCGGCCCCAGACATCCCCTGCGCCGCCGATTGCCGGGGATTCCTCGGGCCCTTGCCGCCTGGTTGATGACATAAGCAGAAGTGCAATGCCAAGATTTGGCGGCATCTGTCAGAAGCGCGCCAGCTGCCATTGCATCTGGCCAGCTTTGGTTCTGGTCAAGCTTCCTGGCTGCTTCTGATCCTCCATTGAAAGGAGAAGCAACATCGCAAGACCAACAACGACAGCTGTCAATTTCAGAACCACCCTCGCTAATTACCAGTTGTCTTGTACCAGGCACCTCAGTGGGCTGATAAAAGATCTCCATTAACGACTGGCGCACCCGCAAGCCGACTTCCTTCTCTTTGACGACGCCCCTTCACCATGTCACAATACTACGGCGCACCACCGAACCAGGGCTACGCCCCATCTGGCGCCAGAACCTACAGTTCTACTCCTCCAACTACGCACAACCAGTATCCGGCCACGCGACGCCGTCACAAGCATCCTATGGCTACGGCGGGCCCTCGTCAGGAGGCTATACCGACGCAAGCAGCTTCAGCGCCGGATACGGCGAGACAGCTGGTGTGTCAGGGCGCATGGGAGAGCAGGGCGGGCTGCGGACAGGCTGGCTGGCCGCCTTCTCGACAGAGGGGTACCCAGGCGAGCCGCCGCTGCTAGAAGAGCTGGGAATCAACGTTGGGCACATACAGGCAAAGGTACACACATACGTCACCCTCCCCTCCCCTACGCCCGCATTGCTAACACCCCTCGTTCCAGACCCTCGCCGTCCTCAACCCTTCAGCCGCATCGACCAGCACCTCATGGACGACAGCGACCTGGCCGGCCCGCTCCTCTTCTTTCTCCTCTACGGCACCTTCCTCCTCTTGTCCGGACGAGTCCATTTCGGGTACATCTACGGCTTGGCCGTCTTCGGCTCCGTTTCTCTGCACACAATTCTCTCCCTCATGGCGCCCGCCACCATCGCGGACGCCTCCTCCTCCTCCTCTTCTTCTTCCGCCTACCCCTCCGTCGCCCCTGCCTACCCCACGGACCCCAACGCACATCCATGGGCTCCTCCGGCGGCTCCGCCGGCCAGGGCTCGTCGAGCAACCTGACCTTCACCCGCTCGGCTTCGGTGTTGGGGTACTGCCTCTTACCGCTCGTCGCAACGAGCATGGGCGGCATCTTCATGCCGATGGACAAGCCGGTGGGGATCGCACTGACGACGGCGGCGATTGTGTGGTGCACGTGGAGCGCGAGCGGCATCTTCTGTGCCGTCGGCGGGATGAAGGGGATGAGGGGGTGGTGGCGTACCCGTTGATGCTGTTCTATGTTGGGTTCGGTATCATGGGCGTGTTTAGCAGTCGTGGTAGCGGGTCGTTTGGGAAGGTTGCGGCGGCGCCTGCGGCGTGAGGTGGCATGTTAGAGGGTACGATGAGGTGGGATGGGGTGGGAAAACCCTGTCGTAGAGATACAAAGTAGATAAAGGGTGGTGATTATGAATGCTAGAAGAGACGGAACTGTTTCGAGGGGGGAGGAGGTGCTTGGCAGATCGGGTGCTGCAAAGCCAGGCGCACGAGGCCATGCATTGATAGGTGTACCAGATCATTCCAGATCATGACGAGACGACAGAGGGTGTCTCAATGTAAAACCAGCGTTGGGAGCTTCTGGTTGGCGCCATACAGCGGGGTTGGACGTGGGTGATAATGCAGTGCATCCCACAAAACTAGCGTAAAGATCACTGAGAAATGACCCTCCGATTGTCTCCCATCATGGCCAGATCATATTACCAAGTGCCAGCAAATCCCCCGCAACCATCAAAGTGATAGTCTAGAACACGCCATCCCAAGAGCTCTCTCTCTAATACACCAGATCCCAAAAGGCAAGCCACGCAGCTAATATACATGCCGATCCGATATGATGAGGAATATATATAGCGAGCTCCCGAGTGTAGATGAGGAAGCGCAACGCAGAACGCAAAAACCCAAAAACGAGCAATGATAAAAATAAGCCATCAAAAGCAATCCCGTGGTATGACGATGCCACGCATCCTCCAAGACGCCAACCACCAAAGAAGAGGGAGAAATGTGTGAAGGCGACCGGTCGAGCATCTGAATGACCCCCGAACCGGCGGGAAAGCAGAACAACGCAAAACAAACAACAAACGCCATCATTTCTCCTCCCTTTCATCGCCGGTTTCATCTCCATCATCTCCATCCAACCTGTCCCACCCTTCCAAATCAAACATGATCGCTCCTCTCTCCAACGTCATCAGCAACCAGTTTCCCAGCCATCCACCGCCCTCTCCTCTGTCTATCAACCTCTCCTCCCCGTGGACAACTCACTCTCCTTCGGCAGCGCGCCCACAATGCCATACTGCCCGCCCGCTCCCGCAAACACAATCTTTCTGTCCCTCACCGCCGAGTTATCAATCAGCGTCGGCTTTTCAATATCGTCGGTGGTGCCCTGGCCCGTCTGGTAGTTCGCGCTGAACCCCCATGAATACACCTTCCCCTCCCTCGTGATCGCAAAAGAGTGGTCTGTCCCCGCCGCGACGCCCACCACGTCCTTGATGTCCGGCACGACTGTCGGCACGACCAGGATCCGCGGCTTGTTGCGCTCGTCCCAGATGGTGTTGTCCTCCGAGAACGACTCGCTCGGCTGACCGACCTGGTGGCCGTCGATGCGGCCCCAGGTGAGCAGCTCGCCGTTCTTGGTGCAAGCTAGCGAGTGGTGCTCGCCACCGGCAATGGCCGTGATCTCGTACTTCTCGAGGGAGGAGATCAGCTGCGGGCGCATGACGTAGCCGCCGTCCTGGCCGGCCTCATCCTCCACGCCCAGCTCTGCGTAATTGTTGAGCCCCCAGCCGAAGACGCGACCCTTGGTGTCGATGACGAACGAGTGGTACGAGCCGCAGGCGATCTTGTCCGCCTTGGCGCGCTTGGGCAGGGCGCCGATGCCCGTAGGGTAGAGGGCGCCCGAGTCGTCGCGCTCCAGGAGGCGGCGCGCGAGCTGGGCCTGCTGGCCGGCGCCCCAGGCGTAGATCTTGTTCTTTTCGTCGAGCGCGAGGACGTGGTTGAGCCCCGCGGCGAGTTGCTTGATCTTGGAGAGCTCAGGGACGTGGGTAGGGGTGCGCTGGACCATGACAGTCTTGTTGAAACCGAGGATGCCCTCGTTGCTCTGCGGCAGTGTTAGAACGGGATGGCGCGCCGGCCGGAAAAAAGAAAAAAAGAGTTTTACTTCAACCTACCCTGAATGTGCCCCAGCCGTAGACCTGGCCAGTCGTGGTCAAGGCGAAAGTGGCGCTGTCGCTGGCGACCACCTGCACCCAGGTGGTGTTCTCCGGGATGTTGGCCGTGTCAATCTCTGCAGGGGTGCTCTCCTTGGGGTTCATGCCGGTGTCCTCATCATCATCGTCAGAATCCTCTTCAGCGTCGACGTCTCGCAGGCCACCGTCCCAGGTGGTATCGCGTCCGAGCGCGCCCTGGTCGTTGACGCCCCAGGTGAGAATCCTGTTGTCCTTGGTCAGCGCGGCAACGTGCATGCCGCCGCAAGCAATCTGCACGACGTGCTTAAGGTTGGGGTTGAGGCGCGGGCGTTTGACATCAATGGGCTTCTTGCCATCGACTTTGACGCTGCCAAGACCGAGCTCGCCGGCGGTGCCCTCGCCGAAGACGAATATGTCCATGACCTGGGTGGGCGGCTCGTTGATGGCCTTGAGCTCGCGCGCGGCGCGCTTGGGCGCCGGCTTGGGCGCTGCGACCTTCCTCTTCTTGGCCGGCGCGGCCTCGGCCTCTTCCTCAGACTTTGCGCGCTTGGCGCCGCGGTCCTCATCGGTCTCGACATCGCCGTTGACGTGTTGCTCCGCTTCCTCGTCGCGCTTGCGCTTCACGCCATTGACCTTGGGGCCTCGTCCTCATTCTCCTTGTCGGACTCGGCGGGCTTGGTTGTCTTCTTTCTCGCGACCGCGACGGCCTTCTTGGGCGCAGCGGCCTTCGCCGCGGTAGTCTTTTTGGGAGCGGCGGTCCTCTTGGGAGCGGTCTTCGTGGTAGTCGCAGCCTTCTTCGGCGCGTCAGGCTTAGTCGCAGCGGCGGTTCTGGTTCTCTTGGTGGTGGACGCGATCTCGCTCGACGTCGTGGCACCTCTCTTGGGAGGCATTGTTGCTCTGTGTGTGGTTTTGATGCAGGGAGTGCGAAAGTTGGAGAAGACGCAGGGTCGATGCAGAAGATTGCAAAGATGACGAGGTAATGTAGTCTGCGGTAAAAGACGCGACGTGCGAGTGGTGAACTCGAGATATGTCAAGTTACAGCAGCCTGCGTCGCAGAGATGCAAAGATGCGATATGCGCTTTGTTGAAAAAAGTTGAAAGCGGGAGAAGTTGAGGCGCAGAGTTGTCGAGGAATTTTTACCTGCAAAAGGCGAGACTTTTTTGGGCAGCGGGTCAGGCTTTTGTTTTGGCATCAGGTCTCTTCAGCACAGCGCCTCAATAGGTAACGCGGGGTCCCACAATGGCCGCATCCGGCGAGCCTACTCAAAGGGAATGTCCGTTGTACTTGCAAACCATACAGAAAGGTCACAATAAGGCCGGCATCCAGCCAAAAGACATTGTTATTTTGCAATTGGCAAGCCTTCTGGGGCAATTGGCGCCATTCTCGAGTCGACTCCCAGCTTTCAATTGCTCTTCAGCTCCCCAATGAGCTCATGCGTCCCGTGCGCCGCAGGTACCCGGGTACCCCTGCTCGGACCCAGATTTGGAGATTTTGCCGGGCGGTGAAGGAGCACTGTTGACATCAGAGATGGCTCCGGATCGACGATCCACTTTTGCAGCGTATCACGCCATCCAAAGACCACTCAAATCCGAGTCGGCGCGTCATGTCTCGACCTCGGAGATGTTTTTTGAGATTCCAGCCGTCATGCCGCGCCACCTTGTGGTAAGGGATCGCTGGGTCATCGACTGATCGGGGTCATCGGCACATCAAGAACATCTCATGCCCACTTGGGCCGAGCAGAGAAATCTTCGGCCAAAACCACAAGAACAGATATCCGCTGTCCGTATTCCTGTGTCAAAATACTACTCCTAATACATACACGCAACACCGTACGCGCTAAAGCGCAAGCCCAAACAGCCCTGCGCACCGTCGCCCTTCTCCTCTTTAGACACTCTTGCCGCTCTGCGGTGCGTGGCTTCGCAGCCGGTAGTCTTGGGTGCTATGGCCGAAAGCTGCTTCGCTTTGGCTCCATCCAGGAGGCGGAGGAGTCAATTGTCAATATCATCAAAATCAAATTCGTCGGAGACGTCCGAGTTCGTGTTCTCCCACGATTGGAGTCGTCGGTGTTGTCGTCCTCAGGAGTCTGCGGCGCCCCCTGGCACTGGTCCGGATTATCACATGCTCCTCCGTCTGGTCCTCGCCCGACAAAGGCGTGGCCAGCGTGGCGGCTTCTCCCTGAGGCATCCCAGTGGTTGCGGGAGAGGGTGAAGAATCGCCGGTGTCAGACTCCAGTTGCTCCGCATGCTGCTGGTCCCCTGCAGGCTCTCCAGCGATGGCGGTATCATCGACAGGGCCGGCGGTCTCAGCTGCTGTGCACTTGCAAAATTCATAATTGGAAATGTGTTGGACGGGAATCCAGGTATGATTATGCAGCCCTTCTCCATCAACAGCTTCTCCTCAGCAGGCTCTTCTCCCGCAGCATCCAGAGAAAGGCTGTGCACGACAGCTCTGCTGGAAAAAAATGTGTGCAGGATGGTTAAAAAACCCAAATGCCATGAAAGTGTCCTCCGAGTCCCCAAACTCCTCAACGCCCAATGTCAGTGCTCGTTCCTTCGTTCCCCTTCCAGTTGTCGTGCCCAGATAGGGTCAACCACGCCGTTGCAAAACCCGCATGTGGTGGGCGTTGGTGGTGAAAGAGGACTTATTTCTTGGTGGTGAAATCCGTCTCGTGCTCCGAAGGGTTGTAGCCGCCGTCAGCGGCCTTTTCGCAGGTGCAGGCGTCTGGGAGACAACGTTAGCAACCGACGATCGTTCCCCCTTAAACGCAAAAAAAAAAAAAAAAAAAAAAAAAAAAAAAAAACCTAGAACTTACTGGCAGGACGAGAGCCGCAGTCACACGTGCTGCCGGACGGCTTCTGGTTCTCGGTGTCGGCGCGGGCACAGGTGCACTGGCCGGCGGGACGAGCGCGGCACGAGCAGCGGGCACCCTCGACCGAGTTCTCGGTCGACGCCTTGTCGCAGGTGCAGTGGAGAGCAGACTGCTTGCCGCACGAGCAGGTGGCCTGCTTGGCTGTTCGCGGGACGGGGAGAGATGTCAGCCCAAGAGGCAACAGAGAACGGGGGCGAGAGGCAGTGGGTGCAGATAGGGAGAGGAGCGGAGGCTCGGTGCAAACAGGTATCTAAGTGTTCGAGTTTCGCCGACAGTCTAAGGGACCGTCGGCAGGGAAGATGGGGGCGAGTTGGAGGGGGAATATAAACGTACCACAGACGCACTCAGCGCTCTGGCCGCAGCAGGTGGAAGCCTTGGACGCCATTGCTGATTTTGGTTGGATAGAGATGTTGTTGGAGAAAGTGGGAAAGAGTAAGATCTGAGTTCTGATGGTGAGTTGGAATGAGAATGGTGATGAGAATATTAGCCACGAACCTCCAAGGAAAGAGTGATGAACCGCCACTTATATATCTCGACCCTGGCTGAGTGGTAGACGGACGGTTGGCTGTTGGCGGCGAGGCGGCAGGCTGAAACGGGTGGGTCCCTGGTCCACCAGAAAAGGCACAACCGGATCCGGTCATCTCACGCCTCCTGATTGGTTATGCAGAACATACTGTTGTCCAATCAGACGCGAGGTATTTCACATCACATCAGAGAGGCAATACATGGGATCATGGCATGGGGCTCGACGGTGTGTCATCGAAAAAGACCAGGGGAGGGATACGGGTGCGAACGAAAACTCTGGGACCACAAGTGCCACAAGTCCGACTGGGAAGACCGAGATATATGCATGACCGATAGGATAACAATAATGGAAATGGACACGGTGATGGCAATAATCGAGAATCAAGACGGATGCGGATCACATGATAATAAAGTTTGAGTATACACATACACTGCACAGGCAAGACACCTACCGAGTGTCCAGCGGCCTGAAGTCGCCTGGGGGGTCGGGGAGCAAGGGGAAGAATCGAGGTGATCAAACTTGCTGGGAGCTTGTTTACACGTGTAGATGCACCTTCGAACCTTCGATCTCCTGCCCGAATCCGCGTCATCTAACACTTTGTGTGGCCCCAAATCTTCCCATAAGCTTCGTTGACGGTATCTGTATGAAGCCGTCGCATTGCAGTACTGTCAATCGCAAGCTGGGAGCATGGAAGCTGACGTCGCCCAGGGTTGCGTTGTGGCATGGGGAAAGATGTAGCGGGCCTTGCCTTTTGCGCCGCTGGAAGGACAAAGCGTGCCAGTCACCACTTGACCTAAGAGACCAATTTGGATCAAAGGATGAAAACAGATTGCCGAAAGCAGACTCCAGCAGCGCCTGTTAATAGCACTTCGAAACGCTGTCACCAACTCCCCGTCGCTTTGCCCCTTCCTGCGTGGGCCGGGTCTTGATCGGCCGGCGTCTGCGACTGGGATCGCCAGAACCTCATGTGATTGGCCTGGGCTGACTGCTTTCTCTTCTGTTTGAGCTCCCAATTTGGTGTCGTCTTCGCCACTCATTCTTGCTTCCCGAACAGGTATACCTCCACCGTCTGCCCGTCACCATCTAGCATGGGCAGCGGCAGCACGGTGTGCTCCCGAATGATCCAACCATCGGTAGCCATCAGATCCCAGAATACCCTCTCGGACGAGTGACGCGGCTTCGTCGCAACCAGCACCTCGGTCGTAGCAGGTTCTTGAGCATGGCTGGCCGAATGGCTGTGCAGGGCAGAGAGCGTCTTGACCAGTGCTGGCAGCGTGTCGGTGTTGTAGGTGCAGTCGCAGAGCGTCACGAGGTCCCAGGCGCAAGCCGCCACCTTTTTACCAAACATCCCGTTCTTGCCGTCCTGCCAGTCTAGCGGTTCAAAGTCGAGGTTGGCTGACGAGTCCCCGATACTGGCTGCTTGACGGGCCATGTTCGCGTGCGCCTTCTCCTCGGCCTCGGGAAGGTCCGTCATGAGGATGTGCGGTGGCTGTTGTGATTGCTTCAAGGATAGGATTCGCGCCATCCCGATGCCCATCACTCCGACGCCGCACCCGAGCTCCAACACGTTGAGCTGGCGGTGTTGGGTCTGGAGAATCCTTCGAAACGCGGGCAGCCGGGTTTCTGATGCACTACCGAAACACAGATCCTCCAGCAACGAAACCATGACAATCCCAGAGTCCCAGATGTGCCGTGCCATGCTCTCGCCGAGGTCCTCCTCGATCTGGAGTGTTTCCGGGGCAGTCGCGCCGCTCGCAGACAGCCTTAAACTCCTGAAGCACACCGAAGGCGGGAGCTTATCCCCCGGTCGAGGCATATCCGCGTACACAGCCATAATCAAGCCTTGAATACCAGGCAGGACGTCGCTCGTGCCCATGGCCGTCACCTGCCGGCTTAACGGCCGCACCTGGATCGTTTCGATGGGGTGTGGGGGCAGTGGCAGGTCCAGCTTGAGCACCCTCATTCCCGCCCGCCATGTTGGTGGGTTGGGTGGTGTGAGATTGACGGGTATGAGCTGGTCCTTTCCATCCTTGTGCTGTGTGTATGCGCCAACGACGGCGAGCTGGATAGGGCTGTGGGGTGAGAGGAACGAGTCGCTGAGGTCGGTGGTGATGGTCAGCACGAGCTTGACAGTCGCACCGGAGCGCCCTGCCTGGACTTCGGGTGGCCGGCAGAATCGGATGTAGTGCATATTAAACTGGTGAACCCTGGATAATTGTCGCCACAATATGCGTTGAGTGGGGCTTTGAGATGTTGACAACTTGTGAAGAGATTCAGGTTGCATTTTTCATCATGGGCCAGGTCCGGGTTAGGGTTTCATGCAGCAGAACTTAACCAGATACAACCCCACCGCTGCTCTGATACCTCCACCTTCGTCCTCATTCACACATCCCACGCGCTTGATAATGGAATCTGCCGTTGGCTGATAAGGATTCTATCCAATCCACGCAACTAACCCTTCTGTTTGGCAATGCCGTCTTGGTCGATAAGGACCTCAAAGATGATGGGTCCCCGGGTTCCGCCGACACTGTTCGGCCACCTCTCGGCCAGTGCCGACTTCCGGGCCGTTGCTGGTTGAAGGATGAAAGT
Organism: Achaetomiella virescens; assembly: GCA_031001845.1. Classification (NCBI taxonomy): domain Eukaryota; kingdom Fungi; phylum Ascomycota; class Sordariomycetes; order Sordariales; family Chaetomiaceae; genus Achaetomiella; species Achaetomiella virescens. Next base: position 65,660 of record JARNGD010000123.1, read on the forward strand.
TTAGGGATAATTAAGGCATGGCTATTCCCGAGTCTCCCAGCTCATTGTCTCCGACACATACACCAATACCTCACACTCGGCACTCACCACTACCATTTTCCGTCACCACCATGTCCCCCTCTCACCCACCCACTACCCTCCTCCCACCTTCTCCGCACCACCGAATCGCAAATCATCCCCCTGACCCGCGTGGGCGTCTCCTCCGGCAGCAAAGTCTTCGGCGCCGCGATCCTCTCGCGCTCCTGCCTCTCCCCCATCACAGTCGCAACCAACAACGAGCGCGCCTCGCCGCTCCTCCACGGCGAGATCAACTGTATCCAGCAGTTCTTTGCGTCCCCCGCCGCCGAGGGCCGCCTCGCGACGAAAGACTGCGTCTTTTTCTCGACTCACGAGCCCTGCTCGCTGTGCCTGAGCGGGATCGCCTGGGCGGGGTTTGGCGAGGTGTATTACCTGTTTACGTACGAGGACAGTCGGGATCTGTTTTCGATTCCGTATGACATTGAGATTCTGGAGGAGGTGTTTCGGGTTAAGGCGGAGGGAGAGAGCGAGAGGGGTTGAAGAAGAGGCCGCTGTATAACAAGACGAACAAGTTCTTCGTGGCGAGGAGCTTGGCGGATTTGGTTGAGGAGATTGAGGATGAGGAGGAGCGGCAGCGTTGGGAGGGTGAGATTGCGAGGGTGAAGGAGATGTATCGGTCGCTGGACGCGACGTATCAGGAGGGAAAAAAGGCCGGGGCGGAGAGCGCGAGCGTGTGGAAGTGATGGACGGCTGTTGGCTGTGGTTCATTGGCGCCGCACGAAGGAAATACCTGCGGTGCCATTCCTAGGCAATTGGCGGTGGTCAGCACTGGAATACTGGTCATCTTGCGAAGCAGTCGCCCCAAGAAGTTACAGGTCCTTCCAGTCTGGGCCAGTATTCGTGTCCACGAGGGCTAAGTGGAGTTCTGTATGCAGTCCGGGACCACGGCATGCCTTGATCGGAGCAAACCCACATCGGGCTCTTTCCTAGGCCGTTAGCAATTTTGGGGCACTCCTGCAAGGACGGTGTCTATGCGAGGTTTTTAAGGTTGGGAATCATGATGCTTTGGTCTCGCGCAGTCTGAAGGATTTCCGGTCCTCAGCTTCTCCAGAATGCTTCAGCTCCCATGCCATCTCACTATAACTACGTCCCGAATGTCTGGTGCCCTGCAGAGACCTCGTACTCCTTGCTGCAGGGGATCTAGTGGTGCTCGTTTCTATAAGAGAAGGGCCTAGCCAGTTCAAATGTCTCACAAGGGAGACGTCTCTTCAAGCTCTGAGAGTTGCTGAGGTCGTTGTTATGTTGCATGTCGTCACTGTTGTAGGGCGAATCAGGACCAGCAGCAGTAATAAACATACTCCATACACCAGATAACTCGTTACACGCACTCCTCCTGAGGCTGTGGAAACAAACATCTTGAACTGGGCACGGAGCATCCCCTGCCTCATGACGTCGTGGGAGAGCAGGGTTGGTCGATCGCCAAACGCGGGGTTGCGGGGTAATTAAACTTAAAACGTTATTTCCAAGTGCAATCGCTGTTGTGAAAAGCTCAACGCTGGCATCCTGATGCCTTGACATTTGGGGATGGATTACGTCAAGCTCAACCCCTTCCGGTTCATGTAAAAAGCCCTTTGCCATTCAGTGTCTCAGCCTGTTTTGCCTTATTTATCTTGTGCCCTCCTGAGGTCAGTCTTCGGGCCGCTCCCATGCCCTACCCCGCTGCCCTGGCCACGGTTCCTCCCTGCCATCATCACCCCGCTCATAGCCATGCCGCCCACTACTGAGAGGGGTTGAAGTTGTGATCCTCACCAGCCCACGCCTCGGGGGTTTTTCCCACAAACAGAAATCCCCCGAGAGAAGAAGGGGAACGTTGTTGCTGAAGCTCTTTGACGCTCAATTGGGCTTGAACCTTGATACTACAACCCCAGCCAGGAACATCCATGCCCGGGTCTGGCCGAAAGCACATGCTCCGGCCAGCTCCGCCCCTCCGTCCGAAACATCCGTGAGCGCCGGCGATATTCGCAGTCCATGACGACTTGAGCAGTTGACCCATAGGTGTGGTGCACACCGTGTGCAGGATACGGTGCATGCGCTGACGAGAGATAATTCCCAACATGGGAAGCGAGCCTGTTGGCGTTGCCCAGCACGTTGCTTGAACGCGTTTTGGGCGCCTAGCCAAGTTCAGGGAGGGGGAGTGTCCCAAGAAAGCACCAATCCCACCCTACCTTTTCCTGCTTGGAAAGAGGGTAGCATCCATCCATCTGTCCCAACTAGCATTCACACCACTTCCCTGCGCCGGCACGCCAGTAAATCCTCATTCCTCAGCATTCCCACTGGGACAACGGGAAGAAAGTGGGACGCCACACCGTCATGCCTAAAATAATTGGATCTTGCAGTGCCCTCTGCAGCATGGCCGTTTTTCGTTGTGTGGGAACTAGCAGCCTGACTTTCTGGTTGGGCTGCATTGCCTCTTTGTTCCCTTTGTTCCAGAAGTCGGGGCTGCGGCTGCAGTGATCGATGTCGTGCAGGTGCAGGGAAGGCGATCGTTTGCATGCCGTTTCGAGCTGCCCTGTGTGATGAGATCTGTTGATTGAGAGCATTTAAAGCTGTCGAAAGAGGCATCTCGACTACTGTCAACAGCCGCATAGAGAGATAAGCTGCCGAATTCGCCCACGTCCAGTCTATGCTTCAAAAAGAACTTTTGTACTCTGGGATGTTTGACAAAATGAACTCCACAGACAAAGGGAAGGGCAGCCGAATGGGAATGGGTGTCACACCATGGCTGTGTTTGAGCGTGATGTGACAAAAAAACGGCATAGAAGTGGCACAGCGTCCTGATTGGCCCCATCAAATATAGCCGCCCGCACGACGAAGCACAGGAGCCAAATCCAAGAAAATAGCCCCTGCGGTACTGCTTCCCTGCCTATTTTGAGGAGCCTGGGTGGTAATGGGTGGTTGCTGTTCTGCTGTTGTACTTGTGACTCCAGAGAGGAACACCTCCGGAAATTTGTAAGCCTCCAAGACTCAGATATGGGGATTGTTGAGTTTTTGCGACCACTCTAAACCTACCCAACAACTCGACCCAAAAGACCAAGAAACGGAGACATGATAATTACTTTCTATGTGCAACGGAGTCTAATCTCTAGGATGACTCCTGCCACCATCATTCAAGGGCGTCCTCAGAGAACACTCGACCAACGCTTTTCTCGAAGACTGAAATTGCGTATCTACCCTAGATTTAATTACGACCTGTAACACTCAATGGACATTAATACGCACTTGCCTTGGACACTATCTTCCTTCCTCTTGGCACTGACCGTTTTTCCATCATTTATCACTAAATACTAAGTGCTCTCAACTCTTTTCCAACGTTTTCAACGGCCTGGACATCGCAAAAAAGTCCCTATCCATACCTCACTCCCTCATCTTCTTAGCAGAAGCTGTCTCTACCAGACAAATGACGCAAACTGCATCCTTCTCCGATCCAACCATCCCCCTTTTTCACACTGAGGAGTGACGCATTTTCCACTCCGTCTTGGGACAGAAAGAAACAGCTTTCTCAAGAACACGCTCGACATCGACAGTACTCGTCAAGTCAAGGCCGTCCTTGCCGAGGAACAGCTGACGACTACTACCGAAGGAGGACGAAGTGGATTCGAAGATTCAGGAACCATAGCGACTTGCCTCAAGTTCTCAAAGTTGACTCGGCAGAAGAATTTGACATTCCCTCCAAGGATTGTCAACCTGCCTCGACAACGGGAGACAGAAACATACTGTGCAACCACCATGCCGGCCTACAATACTGATCCACGCCAAAAGAACAATAGGACCCAAAACAAGGAACCGCAACAAACACTTGGATGACTCGCAATCAACATTATTAGCGCCTCGGACTTTATGCGGCTTCTGTCGCACTGTTAACTCCGGTGGAAACGGCACAGAACGATACAGTCAAGAGAGGGGCATTGTGAGACCAGGCCAGCTAACAGATCCAACCCACAACGCCATTCAACTAATCAGTGCAAAAGGAGCCGAGCCTGAACCCAACGAAGACAGACAAGGAGGCCCGTGTGATGGACTCGGGGAAATAGATGAGCTCGAGCCAGCACAATTTAATACGTATTCCAGAGCAATAAGTGCGCAAATTGTGTTGAACAAACTCTTCAGCCACCTCGAAAATGAAGCGCTTGGGCAAGTGAGGCACGGGAACCGGCGGGGCGTGTGCCTAAGCCACGAGACACAACCTGAGACTAGCGACACCGTGTTCAGTGACAGGAATGCAGGAAACCGAAAATGTTCTCTGCCGCACTAAAACTTAACGCGGTTTGCCCCTGTGTCAAGGTTTTGGGGCTGAGTCGCGCCCACCGTGACGGCGCTTGGCCATGGAAATACGGGTCCGATCCTCCGGTTCCGACTCCGAACCACGAGCCATGGAGGGGATTTGAGAACCTATTCGAAGCTATATTGTTCGGTGTGACAAATACGCAGCCCCAAGCCCTTGTGCCTGCCCCTTCCCCCAACCGAGAATAGGGCTCGGATAGTGGCCCGGGGCACTCAACTGCCGTGGATGGTCATGGTAGAGCCCGCTGGCAATGCCGCTCCGTGCCCTACAGACTCCAGCCATGCGATCATTCCACGGCAGCCAGACTGCAACCGCAGGTACCGCGCTCAGTCACTACCAGGATACGTTCTTCAGACCACAACCTAGAGACAACCTGCCGATATTCTGAGGTCGAGATCCGCGGCCCCAAAGATATGGGCTTGAATGACGACCCCTTTCCCTGGACATCAACCAGGACCTCCTATCCTTCTTCACGGCAATCTCACGCTCCACAAAACCGTCTGCATCCTAGCGGCCGTGCGCCTTGTCAGCACCATCGCCACTCTTTGACTCATAATCTAGAAGCCTCTTTCACCCTCTTGCGCCTACCCAACCCGCCAAACGTAAACTCATTGCTCTCAGCAAGATCATCTTGCATCCTATCGCGACCACCATTCGTGCCCCAATACTCTCGCCGCAGCAGAAAGGCAAGGATAAAACCAACAGTCGGGTTCCTTAAGCAACAGCCCATCCTGGGCGCCAGCAAGGCGAGAAACCTGCAAGGGCCACAGCTACTGCACGCCTTGTACCGCGGCAAAGAACTTCAATCCAGAAAGAAAGACAACCGGAGAAAATGGAAGTGAAGGAAGAGAAGGTGAAAAGAGGAAAACAGAGAGAAAGCAATCTAGGGTTCAAAAATCCCCTGGCATGGCTAGGGCTACACTGTAGCCCTGTGTAGGCGGACAAAAACAATGGGAGTGTAACCCCTGGACATCTAACTCGGATACCGGGAGTCGAACCCGGGGCTGTTGAGAGTGAGCAGTCACTCCTGAGAAGTGAGAGTCAACGATGTTACCGCTACACCATACCCGATTCACATTATCGTGTGTGGCTTCCGACAGGGGTTGCTTGTTGAGTGAGAGGTGGATTGGAGGGCTTTTATTTCGGCCACTTCTGGTGCAAGTCGTTTGTAGGACTCTGATTTGGGAGAAAGGGAGGCTCCACAGCCCACCTGTAGGGCTGGGGTTAGGGCTTCTTGGTCGAACCGGGCAATGCGGGGTCGATCAAAGATCAAAAACACCGAGAAAAGATGATGCAGCGTCGAGGACGACTCCATCACGAAAGAGAGACCAACTCTTCACACCACAATTCGCCATAATCGGGGAAAATGAAGAGTGCAGACGACAAAAAGCTGAACGCCTGCTGTAATCGGACCGTCCCCTGCGCCCAACCTGGAATGTCGACCGTGCCCCCGCAGCTGGTGCAGGTCCTTCTCGCGAAATGCAGTCAATGAGCGGCTGAAAATCCGTTCGTGCCGCAGTCCCACAGCCAGCCGTTGTGCATCTTAGGCTCCCCTCCTCCAGTGTAACACTCGCTGGGAGCGGGTTCCTGCCTCCATCCAGCCGCGGTCACTTGCAGCAGGGTCGCCTGCCGTTTCCTTGGTTCAGACGGTTGGCTGCATACGGCGGGCAGGGCCGAGTTCCAAGGTTCGTCTGATGTCAAGAAGAACGGGAAGGGGTGCCATGCCATACTTTGGGCCCTTGAGGTATCTGAACAGAGAGGACCAATTTGCGAGGAGCGATCCGGGAAAATGACTGCGCAAAAAAAAAAAAAAAGAAATGGAGAAAAAAAGGAAAAGATAAGAACTGAATTTTTTTTCCATGATGTTTGGGCAAGTCTGGGGGTCGAAAGAGGCTGGGTGGGTTCGAGGTAGGCAGCAGCGCATGTCAGAGCACGGAAGGAGGGTGGCAAGCAAGATGTCCAAATCCAACCCCAAGCGGAGAACCGGGGGGTTGAGACATCGGCGCTTGTGGGAATCTCTGACCGAGAAAGGCTGTGACACCCAGCTCAAGAGGGACCATTCCTTGTCTCGGACCAGGGCGTTTGCACGCCAGAAACCAGCCAGGCAAACAAACCATCGCCACCCACACAGGCCGACCATTGAGGCACCGAAGAAAACCAACAATTCTATGCATCCATTAGGGAGACAATCGCGTTCTGTTGCTGGGAGTGGGCATTTGTTTCAGCCCCAATGCGGCACAGAGTTGAGTTAGGGCGTATCCTGTCGTATCGGACGGGAAGAGCGGAAGGAAAAGAAAGAGGCACCGAAGAGACACAAGCCTTGCCCGGCATAGAAGGGGCCTTAGGGCTGAAATCTAGGGTTATGCAAAGCACGGCAAAAACCAGGTACGACGCAACGGGCGAGAAAGGCCCCTCGATGTTCTTTTCCATTTTTTATTTTCTTTTCCCTCCCCTGCGATTATTCCATGATGCAGGCGCCCTGATTTCAGGCTGCAGGAGGAACGGAAGTTGGTGGATGGAACACCAGGAGCGGGTGTGACCCGGCATGTGGTTGGGCACACACGCACAAATCTCCCACCTCACGCTGCCCGACATTTCACAACATCTCTGGACAAATCTGCACAGTCCAATAGAAGAAAGTTGTAAAATAAAGAAAACCCAAGATGTCCTTCTAATTGCTACCACTAGTCTACTGTATGATCCTGCGTATCAGAAAAAAAAAAACTAAAAGAAAAAAAATAGGGAGACAAAAACTTGAAAAGGGGGTATATCCTTCCTGTGAAACCCAGGAGAAACAGACAGAAAGAGATGTGACGGCTCGCCGTAAATGCCGGAGCTCGTCAGGATACAGTGTAAAACAAAAGAGGAATGAGTCCTCGTGCGGCCAGCGATGACCCTTTGATCTGACAGGCGGACAAAAACAACAGATCCTTCTCCCAAAAATCGCAATTAAAATCGGGTGCGCGTACGACTCCACCCTTGCTTGCATTGCCGAAATCCTCCCGCTCAGACAGACATCCAACAGGACCAATCCATGATCCATCCCAAGAAATCACTCCCACGTAAACGGGAAAAGAACAAAAAGACAAAACACCGGTAACTTTTGAGTTCCTGTACACCTCCAGATTGTTTGCCAGCCTCGCTGTGGCTGCTCCGTAGCTCGCACTGCGTTTGTTGTGTGTGCATCCGTGCTTCATCCGCATCGTCGTTGTCGTGCCGAGCGAGGACGATCCGTGTGGGTATCTCTGAAATGACCGAAACGAAAAGACGGCCGCCGTGATTGTTCTTGTTATACGGGACTGCTCCCGAAGGAAATGTGTATCAAGGGCGAAGAGCGCCAGACGAGGAAATGAGACCACCCCTCTGTAAAAACCCGGAAGAACAAATGACCCCGAAGAGAGAGCTAATCGTACAGCCTGGCTTATGGGTATCGCATTTTGGGTTTTGTGTTTTTATTGGCGTGTCTGTTGTTGTTGTTGTTGTTGTTGTTATTGTTGTTATGTTGATGATAATGATGGTGTTGTTGTTGTGGCGATGGGTGATGATGATGACGTGTGGGGCTGGAAGCGGAGGACAGGAACCTATCAAGGCGACCGTGTCCTCGAATTCATTTGACAGGCTTCTTTAGGATCTCCTCGCAGTTGGTGTCGAAGCGGAGGTTCCAGAGACGGGTCTGCGCCATGAAGCGCTCTGTCATATCCAGCTCACGATCAGGGCCGAAGAGAGTCTCAACAAACTCGACACCGGCACCCTTGCCCAGCTGGGAGTCCTTGCGCGGCTTGTCCCTGGAACGCAGCATGGGCAGCTCACAGGCCTTGAGGAGCTTCCGGAGTTTGTCGGTGAGACGGTAGCCGGCCTCGATGAACTCCTCAACCATTTCCCGGTTGTCCTTGGTCCGGATCTTGGGCACCATCCCTCAGCACGCTTGAGCTTGCCCGACAGCTGGATAAGCAGCAGCCACATCTCCCCGGCCATCTCGGCGATGGGAGACCCGGCGCCGTGGTGGTAGACGGTCCAGTCGTAGATCCACTTGCCAAGGGAATTGGCATCAAAGACGCTGCCAAGCAGCATGATGGGCTCCTCAGAGGGGTCCCAGTTTTTCAGCGAGTATCCAGCGGGGATCTTATGCTTCTTGGCATCGGCCTCCGTGGCCTGCCGGGGGACGGGAGGGGCGGGCTTCTTGTGTACGCTGGCGGCGGCGGGCCGGGCGGTCTGGGGCCGCTGGGGCACCGAAGTCGAGTTGCGACGGGAATGGCCAACCACCGGCGGCCGGCGGTCGGGCTCGTACCGGGGCGATGCAAACCCAGCAGCTTCTCTGTCGAAGTAGGGACCGCCCTGTGCATAGTAGCCGTGATCAGTGCCATGCCCACCAGTGTATCGCTTCTGGGTGGACCGTCCAGGGAGGACGAAGGTCTTGCCGCCGAGATCGATGTACTCGTCCTCGTCGGATTCCCCGTGAGACACCGTGGTCTGGTAGTGGTAGGAAAAAGAAGAGCGCCGCTCGCGCATGGGACGCGGCGGCGGACCCGAAAAACTTGGCTTGCGCGGTGCACGCGAAACACTCACATTGACAGTGGCGTACTGGCCGTCGCTGGTGTACCGGGGTGAGAATGAAGGAGCACGTGGGCTGGCAAAGCCGGCGGTGACGCCGGTCGTGCTTCCGTTCCGAAAGTGGGCGCGCGTCGCAGGGCGCTGCGGCGTCACGGGGTAGTAGTAACTCGGCGCCCGAGGTGAGGGCGTCGGCGACGGGCTGGGAAACTTCTTGTCGTCGTAAAGGTAATCCTGTCCGGGCGTCGACCCGTAGGGCGAATAGGTGGCCATGTCCGGTGGCTCTTGCGATGTCCTCCGAGACATCCAAACTCTCAAAAAACTCCTAGACTCGAAGACTCTCTCGTGTACCCCCCAACCTCTGCGAGGGGCGGACTGCTGCGCTCTTGCTCAGCTCAGGATTCGTCGATGATCGCGCCTGTGTCGTGACGCTGGAGAAAGTGACACCCGTCACCTTGGTCTGTGGTCGGTAGGAAGAGGAGAGGAAAAACCGTCTTCTGATTGCGAACATGTCAAGGGTCTGGTGCTTAATATCTCCCGTCGGAGTCGGGCCTCAAAGTCGGCGGACGACCTTGATGGCGGCTTCTGGAATGGGCTGGACTCGTCGGCGGTCCAGACTCAAGAAATCGCTGAGAAATCGTATTTGATTCGGACAGTATGTGGAGGTTATAGGCATTGGCAGAAGCCAAAGTTGGCAGAAAATGGGAATTTGGGAGGCTGGCGCCGGTTTATAAAACAGAGCCAAGGTGTGCGCAAGACCGGGCGCAATCAAGTGGGAGGGGCCTCACCAGGAGGACAGGGGCTTTGGAACCCTGTCAACGAAATTTTCGACGGGACGATGGAGGGGGCGTTGGTGTAACACCGCCTTCTTTGACCTGCCGGCTGGGGTGGTATTAGTCACTGGTTCCGACCTCGTCAGCAGGAACGAGAGTAACACACCCCCCGACCCAGTTCCAAGGGGTTCTTTTGACACTGTGCCAGGACGGCCCGGTCTTCGGCCAACGAATTCCGGCGCTCCTTTTGGGTTTGCCTTGCTCGCTGCCGTGTTGTCTGTGCCGTTGAAACGCAGGACGACAATGTGCAGGACGACGAAATGACCAGGGAAGCCGTCGAGGATCCTGCTCAGATGATTGACTCAGCAGTCTTTCATCCTGGCAGATTGCCTGGCGTGCAAATTTGCGAAGGCGGGAAGCCTCCCGGATTTGCGGTGGGCGATTCAAGCCTCTGGCGGCTAAGCGAAATTGGGCCGTGCCAGGACCGGGAACCTTCAGCGTCGGTGAACAAGGGAGCAGTTCAGAAGTCAACGATCTGTGAAAAAATTTTTCTCTCCATTCACGAGCAAGCGACCAGGCTGGCGACTTGGCGGCGATCAGAGCAAGGTGTCTCGGGGACAAGGTCGGTGCAGCAATCCCAGTTAAATGATGACTTCGTGATGCCGACCATGAGACCGGCCCATCAACGAGCCTGTGGAGAAGTCGCCTTCGAAGAAGAGGTTGGTCCCAAGAGGTTGCAATATCGAACCGGAGCTATAATGGGAGTCTCGGATGGCAGCTTGTCGCGGCTGGACGCACAGGACGAGGAGCAAAGCTTGCCGAACTGGCAGAGGTGCAACTTCAGGGTGGTGAGGGTGATTCGCCGGTCGAGGAGGCCAGCGGAGGCCAGAGATGCCGTCCCTCTGGATCCGGTGTCGTGGTTGGTCAAGAGAAGGCAAAGGAAGAAGAGAGATCCTGAGCCGATTCGGCGCTGGCTGGCGATTACTTGACAGCACTGCACATAGACAGCGACGGTGATCTGTGATTTGGCGTCGTTGCAAAGGAACCTCGAAGCAAGGTCCTGGGTGGCGGAAAGGCTGACGACAGCTTCATTGCCTCCCAAATTCAACCGAGGAGACGCGTCGCAGACGGAACGCTGGGATGTCAAGAGTTTGGGAGATGAACTTCAACGTGACTGAAAGGTAGTAGCAGGCTGACGTTTCTCCTGTCTTCCGTCTATCTTACGAAGGAGGTCGCGGTGTTGTGCTGCATTTTGCCCCAGCCCCTCTCATGAACCGCCACCGCTGGTGCGGGGTGCTTGTGATTTCCATTCACGCTCTCTCAGTTCACCGAAAAGAGTTCCGTGCCATGAGTTATGTGGCCATGGGATGCCCGAGTTGGAGTCTCTGATCTTTTCCGGCATAGTATAATCTGGGGTTGCCAAGACCAGGTGTACCATCCTGTCGGAGGCTGGAGTCATCCCAGCTGCAGCGCGTTTGCGGATCCTCCTGTTCGAGTCAAGCTGCGAAGCGGTTCACTCTCGCGTGTCCCGGATGCATCCACTTGCAGCCCGTTCCAGTGGGGAAATAGTAGGCGCAACCCTACATGACCAGCTGGAGAACCAATGATGACGGAGTCGACCTTGAGGTTCTCGATCGTCATCCTCCACTTCATCTTGTCGCGCAGGCTGCCCGGACAGTCTCTTCCTTGCCTTGCACTATCACCCTCTTCATTCCTCAATCAATATTTATTCTCCTATATTTATTTTTTTTTTTTGCCCTATTTCTTGAACCTCAAGTTATCGTCTGTCTTTCTAATTTTGGGAGTCCATTTTCTCTTCATTGCTTTCACTCTTCGTGGCACCAGTTCTCAGGGTTCACAGTACTTGTTGCCTTGATTGTGGCCGGAAGGCGGTGGATCTCTTTCCGTCTTCCAAACGCAAGCGATTTCCTTTCCACAACTGACGAAGAGATTCAGACTCGGCCGACTCGCTCATTTCTCCGTCCGCTTGTCTCATTCCCACTCGGCGAAAGTAGCGCGGCCTCCGGTGCTGGCCCGCAAACACCGCCTGCCGCGCAAGCCTTCCTCAGTTTCGTCGCCGACACCGAGAAATCGCGGGGAGCACTCCCTGGGGGCTCACTCACCTTCCCAAACTGCTCACCTCCTGGCCAAACTTGTTCCTGACATGATTTGGACACAGAACCTCTCAACGAAATTTTCCACTCAGAGGTGTCGCACCCAGGGGCCCCTCGTTGCTCGTGAGCGCAACCAAGCGAAAACGTCCACACTATGTCCCCGCTTTCGCCGTTCCGCTCACCTTGATCTCCTCAGCCGGCCACCTCAACAGTTCGGTGGAGGCATCCCCATACAGTATCAGGACACCGTCAAGGTCCCCAGTCGTGCCCCGGTGAGGGCCGGCGAGATTACGCGGATATACGCACGTCCACCCGACCGATGTCGCTGAAAAGGGGCATCGCAGGCCATGCAAGAGACAGGGCACAATCACCCACGGACTTGTCCCCTAGCGCCCTCAGTGGGGCACACACCTGTTCTCACCTCTCAACTGCTCCGGCCGGACCTTGGCTGGCTTGGCAGCTGCGCATCCCTTTGTTGCAGCTGGGGTGTGGCTCCCTTTTTCTAGAACGCCCACCCCTTCCTTGCCCTCCTGGATCTTTTAGCCTTTCTTGCAAACCCCTGTTTCCATTTCCTCCCTTTCCGGCTCACCGTCACGAAAAAATTTTCCTCTTTGCCAATGCGATTGTCGTTCCGCCCAGGGAGCAGAGGGTGAGGACGGATATCCGTTTGCGTTTTGGCGACCGTGAGTCACACAAGGAGTGCCATGGATGGTGGGTGTTTTGATGCCCTAATGGTTCGTCTGAGCCATGGTCTGCTGCGTTGATGTCCAATATCAGCAAACCTGCTTTTGGTCTTGACCGCTGGATGGCCAATGGGCGGAGGCGGACAGACTCTGGATGCAGAGTCGCAGCTCCCGATTGGAGGTACCGGCGGGCCTCGAACGGAACGCACCAATGTCCGGGCGGTCACCATTGAATCTGCTCCACCGGGCAAGGTGAATGGTATGCTCTGTCCGCAAAGCCCCTCATGGCTGCCAAAAAAAGGCAGCTCTCCAAGCGAATCTGGCATAACATCAACCGATCTCGCTCCCGTTTTGGCCTTCACCGACAATCCTCAACCTTGAGAGACCACCAAACTTGCATGGCGGGCGCAGCGTTTCATGCCAGGAGGGGGTGAAAAGAGGCGTGCGGTCACATCTCATACGTTGACCAAGATCTGACCCTGGACAGGGCCTCTGACGTAGCGCATTGCGCACAAAATTTTCGACAAAAGTGCGAAATTGACGATATCTCTGTCCAATGCTGTCCCGGCCGAAGGGCGATTGCAGAAGATGAGAGAAGAACGGCGAAGACTCAGCTCACCGGTGACCGGAGACAGGGGCTTTGAGACATGGGCAGCGACAGGACATCACATGGTTCCGTTCCTCTCTCGACGCCGGGGAACACGACAACAATGGTCATGTTGTTGGGTCCCCAACCCCTTGTCCTGAGGTGTGGGGCAACCAAAACAAACACGCCGCAGCACTCTTCCTCCATCGGGGGGGCTGTTCAGGTGCGACAAACTCGGCGACCATTTATATTGCTCTCGAGGACCAAGATCTTGCATCGTGCAACAACCTTCCGCGTTCAAGATTTCAGCGTTACCAAGGCTTCTCCTGTCGCCAAACCTGAATACCTTCCCAGCATGTTGTGGTCTCCTTGTTCCAGTGAAAAGGAAACGTCCGGAAATGGTCGGCCATCATCGCCCAATGTTGAGCCGCGAAACTCTCAGCCGGAGACCTCCATGGCAGTAGAGCAACCAATGGTGAGCCGAGCGCCGCCGGTCGTCGCCAGGGAACAAGAGTAACTACTTTCCGAACGCCCATTCTGGGAAAAAGAAGAGCCATTCTCCTACCAGAAGTTGTTGGTTCGTGGACTTGGTGGACCTCAGCTGAACAAGGAGAACGGCAGCTGGGGTCCTCCGAGAGGGTCTCACTCGCCCCAAGCAACCACCAGGTGGGAATTTCGGAGAGCGTCCCATCCCTTCTGAACAGCTATCCGTTTTGTGTTCCGCTTGACGCTGACGCAACGGCGGCAGCGATAGGGCTTGCCGTTTGGGATTGTGACGCAGCAAGTGCATGCACATGCGCACAGATGCACAGCACTAGCCACGGGTCTGCTAAATCCAAGTGGGGTTTGAGCGGGTGGATCCGCAGCTCGAGGGTGTGGCCGCCAGCTGGAGACAGGCTGCAAGCCTCAGACTCAACTGGGACAAGCGCCAGAACCCGAGGCTCTGGGTCCAGCGTTGGGAGCCACCTGGTGGCTCAGCTGTTGGCCCTGTCGACCCAGCCCACATCGGAGCGATCCACATCCCGAGCCGGCAGCTCGCCTGATTCGCTCAATGGTTCATCCGGGCTGTTGACGATGCCGAGACGACGTGTGGCCTGTGGCGAATGCAAGGCCCTTCTGTGGGCTGTTCTTCCCCAAATCGGCACGGGTCCACCGTCTTCTTTCAACCTCCGACCCAAGATTAGGCACGCCAGTTTTGTTGCCCAACCTCGACCGCACACCATGCCAGCCCATCAGCGAGCATCGAGCGGCGGATTGAGGGAATTGTTCGCCGCGGCCGAGGCAGCCTACGTCACACTTTTCTTGTCGTGGACGAGTTCCGCTTCCTTTGCGGGGCTAATGATCCCTGTTGGCCTTGCCGGGCAGTGGCAGTCTCGCGCACCTCAGGCCGCAAGATGCCCTCTCATCCCGTAGCTGAGGCTACGATCACCGCCCCCATCCGCTGCCATGGAAAAGATGACTCACCGTCTCGATGTCGCCGCTGCGGCGGTCACGAGCTCAAGGTGGCGGTTCCAGATTCAAGACCAGCTCCGCTGTTGGTCGCAGCTTTGATCTTCGCCATCGCAGAATCCGTTGCTTGCTCGAGAGGGTTTGTCATAGCGCGTCGACAACAGCGCCGGCGACAACGGCCGCAATGGCGACGGTCGATCAGCACCGAAGAACAACACACCGTCCGTTTGTCCGCCCAAGCCCCCGCGCCCGTCTCTGCCTGCCCTATGATGACTCACACACCTTGGGCGTGCCGTGCGAACGAGGGCCGACATCCCGCGCGTTGGTTGACGGCTTGTTGACGATGGCTATATCTGGGCGGTGTGTTGTTCACCTTTCGGATGATGCGATTCGCCGGCTTGGGTCGCTCAGATACGGATGGATGCCCTCGCCAATTTGGGTATTGCTGTCGCCGCGCACTCCCCCCGGTTACGTTACCGAATCTGCTATTTGTGGTCTCTAACCCCCACGGCGACGATCATCTCGAGCAAAGAAGATATCCCGATGTCTCGCCGGGCCAGTTACCGCGGGAATGAGAATGGGTTGGTGGCTCGGTTGTCCGTCCGGTCCTGCGCAAGCATCAACAGGCAGAGCCAAGCCGCCTGGGCGGTCCATCATCCCCCCAACAGGTCCAACATCAATGCGACCCAACGATGATGATACGGGTTGGATCCTGCAGAGAGTTTATTGGGTCCACTTCCTTTTGGTCCTGCGTGTGCATTGCCACATTCTTGCCGATTAAATGGTGTGTCGGTGTGCGCTGTGCTTTGTTTGTCTTGAGTCGTCTGTTGACTAGGACGACCTCCCGGAGGAGAGGAGCTAATTAGGATCTAACTCAAAAACCCTGCTTGTCGCCCCCTTCCCCCTTCTCGGCCATCCCAATTTCCCAATATCCCCAGACACCAACCACAACATTCAACTGCCTCCATTCCCACTTCTTGAAACCACCACAATACAACTGCCGGTATCGCTGGATTCCTCATCTTCAGAAGTATCAACTGGCTCAGCCGCCACTGCCCCGGCTTCTTCCCGCGCCCTGCGGATGGCTCCGATGCCAGCAAACCGTGTTTTGGTCTGTTTCAACCTTCTTTTCCTGGGCTAGATAGTTTCCAACTATGCCCGTAGAGCCTGGTTTTCCACCCGTAAGATAGCCCTGTCGTAGTCCATCCTGTCAAAGGCTTTATTGACCTTCTAGAAGAGTAGCCGTTGAGAGGATAGCTTCCTACGCTGGATGCTGAATTAGGTCAGTTACTAGCGTAGTTCAACGGTCTTAATGAGAGTAGTCCAAGACCCTAGTTGTTTCAAGCTTGCAACCACTAGTGTAGTAGGAGGACTAGACGTATCTACAGCATCGTTTAACCTGGCCTTTACGGGCCCCAGCTGAAACAATTAACAGAGCCTGCGATACCCAAATCGCCTTCCACTGGTAAGCCCAACCCACGCCCCTCCACCCCGAGGACTCCAAACAGTACAGGCCCCATATGCCAACCCCTATTGAACAATCTCGCAGTACTCTGTGACGAAGGGGCATCCATGATTGTGCAGATTGTGTAGTCCCCTCTCGTGTGCTTGGTCGTTTTCGGGTTGTCGCTGATTGCCTTCGTAATTCTGGAAAACGCGTCGGGTACCGTGACCTTCACACAATCGTAACCCTGGGTCGTTATCGTGCACTCCTTCATCAGCCCGGTGCTGGCGATAACGCTCTCCACGTAGCCCTCCATATAGTCGTCGAGACTAGTACCGATCGTCGGCTGCAAGCTAGGTTTTATCCTCGGGGTACAGCCATTGCCGTTCGAGCCAGTGATGCTGTAATAGACGAGGATGACCGGCATCGTGAGCCGAGGTTGAACCAACCCCAATGTATATTGGATCTATTGGCTCGGGCAGCTTCCGAGCAAATCCAAATCGAAGACGGGCCCTTGACTCGCAGCCTTGGGTACACTTCTCTGCCACATCCCGCATCTCCCGCAACGGAAACTCAGCGCAGGGGCTGGCATCGGCCCTGGTGCGGGCGTCGGGGCAGTGGTTGTTGGGATTGCGGGGAATAGGTTTGAAGAGCCGCTTTGGATGCTGTGATCGATTGGAGGGCTGGGTGATTGACTAAATGAACGGAAATAGGCGACCAGGGTCGACCAGAATCGGAGCAGGTGGATGAGCGTGCGATGAGATGATAGTTGGGGGGAGAAGATGTTGTCGCTCTGCTTGTTGCAAGAAAGAGACGGTTTATTTTCTCAGTAAGCAATATAACTTGTTAGCTACCGCTATCATTGAGATATCGCTTGTGCAATTGTTGTAAACCCTGTGGCTTCACCAAATCCATCGACCTATCGTTTCCTGCAGTCTGATGAGCCCTCTCGGAAGTCAGGTCTGGAAGAACTTCGTCGTACTGGGCGAATGAACATACCACTCCACCCATCTCCCCGTACTCTCGGGGTAGCATCCTCCGTGAGGATGCTGAGCATGAACGAAGAATGCTTAAGCCCCTCGGTCCTCCCTTTTATCAAGGCAGAAAAACCACGCTAGGCCCTGTATCACCGAGTATCACATACTCATCTTCTTCGGTGTCCCTGTTGGGAGGCTATCATGCAAGCAGTTTGGTCGACCCAGGGTGGGGAGGCTCCTTCGCAGCACGGGTTGGGGGGGCTACACTTTCAAGGTAACTGTAAGCGGCATGAATTCTGAACACTATGGTTCCTCTGGTTTATCTGCGACGACCTTAACGCGCTGCTAACCCCAACCAAATGGATAAGTACTTCCTCGAGTATTGAACCGATGATTTGAGAAGAGCCTCGGCCGGTGCTGACACCTGAGACAAGAAAGTAGATTGTCGCCCTCGCCGATGGCCTCGAAAGTACGTACCAACATCGCCTTCACAATGAACGATGAAGCTAGCATTTCTCAATTTGGTCGGGCGCCCAACATTTCGTCTCTCTTGGCTCGCTGGGAACGGTATCACGTGGTCCTGGGCCGGGCATGCTTTCCGTAGGTTCCCAAGACTAGATGCCTCCTTTGGTGGCGATGTAACCCCCGTAGATTTCAGCTTGTCACTGAAGATTGGCGATTTTGAGGCGTCCTGTTTTGCTCTCCTGTCAACTAAACGTATATCTCGATATGATAGCTAGTTAACTCACTTGCCGTAGGTTCTACAGTCATGCTCTGGCTCCGGCGGGGGTGCGAGCATCGGGATACTGTCGTCGGAATCCTCGTGAGTTTCGAAAACCGTGGCGATGCTACATTCGTTTTCGTTTCCTTCGCCCTGGACCTGCTCTGTCTAGCTCTCAGGCACGTCGACCCTGAACGTGTCGGTTGCATCGCTCAGGTTACCCAGCTGTCTTGCAGAACATAACTTAGGACACTTCTAGCCATCACAGACGCCAAAGGAATAGTGTCTCCATCTGGACGGACGACAACGAGCGTCAATGTAGGATTTATCAAAGCGGGGGATCAAGATGAAGAGACTGACGACGTGGCCGACAAGTCAGCCCCCCTGGCTAACCCCTTTTCTGAAGAGCCGCTGAAGGGTTTGGGGACCACGCGTTGCGGGCGAATAACCGGTACTGGCTTATCCGCCAGATGGTGAAGAATGGCGAGAGACAGTTTCCTAAGCAGTGGGGCGTGCCTATCTCTATTTTAGAATGTTCAATTGACGATGGAAGCCGGCTATTTTGGAAAGGACGAATCTGGCTTTCGCATCTCTTGCTCAGGTGATTAGATTGTCTGCTCACATTAGTGCACACGGAAGCCGTGCCACTCGTACCATTCGTCGCGCAGCGGAGTGGACGAAGACGGGGGGGATTTCACGACCTTAGGAGTAACGAACATTTATAAGCGAGTGACCAATATAAGCGAGTGACCAATATAGCGAGTGACCAATATAAGCGAGTGACCAATATAAGCGAGTGACCAATATAAGCGAGTGACCAATATAAGCGAGTGACCAATATAAGCGAGTGACCAATATAAGCGAGTGACCAATATAAGCGAGTGACCAATATAAGCGAGTGACTACCCTTTTTGTCACGGGCTGAACCTGAGGTGAGCCTCGGCGACCCTCGGCCAAGGGGCCGAGTCACGAACTCCCGACTCGGCACCTGAACCCCCGGCTTGTTGCCCTTAACTACGGCGCTAAGCACCCGGACAAGATACGACCTATAGCCTCCATCTAGTCAGATGGAGCGCTTACTGCTCGAAGAGCTCTTCTCTCACTCTATTCTTTTATTTCCCTAACTTCAGTATACTCGTAGAGTCGTCACCAGCTAGTTGCAATATACTCTTAGGACCGTTACACTTTCACCACTCTACAAACACCATCCTCAATTACAATACAATAACCTTAGCAGTCAACTATAATTACATTAAAAATAGATGAATCAGACAATTCTGTAGCCTTCTAGCAAGTGCGCGCATCACGGCCAAGCTTGCTGTACATACTATAGCACCAAATGTGACAAATCTCGGGCCCCTATGTCTAAAAGAAACCCCTGAAGATTTGCTGACTGGGTCGGGGTAAGGTTCGGTAGAGCCGAAAGGTCTAAAACAAAGTGCGCAAGCAAATATCTTAACAGTAAATGTTGGATACCGCTTATATTGCTTGCTGATGAAGCTACTGTACTATGGTGCCTGTGGACCGTAGAGATTGTGAACTATATATAGCTTCCTCTAACCAGCTCGCCTGCACTTGCCGGCTACTTGGAGATATCCTACTCGCCTGGATAGCCAGCGGATATCCTGGGCTATCTGTGGCGGCTGTATCCATCTTGGCTCCCCCGTTGATTGCTACCTGTGACTCCTATCTGCCCCACTGCGCCTCATTATATGGTTGGTTCGTGACATGATGTCCTAGAAGTCGTCCGCTGGGAATCTTGTTGGCGCCAAGGCAGCCACTGAGCACAATAAGTTGCACACGCCGGTGCGGTGTGCGCAGCTCCCGTGCCGCGCTCCGTTGCCAACGGCGTCCTGTGTAATTCAAAATGTCCCGCTCAGCCTCCTAGTATGTGGATTCAATCGTCCTACTCCCTCGCCGCTCACACCAGGCAGAGTACGTCAAGAAAGTGACCGCAAGACCTATAACATTAACTCGGGACAATAGCAGCCTCCCCCGTGCTCCCCCTCCGCCGAATTCGGACCCCGTTGCACCGAAGTCTTTGAGACCATGGCGGTAAGCTCGCCCAGCTCGAGCGCGAAAGCGGTCGCGGTCGCGCCGTCCGAAACGCTTCCACGTGGGCCAAATAAGCCTCACACCGAGACACCCTTCGGAGGGATAGCTGAACGCTTGAAGTTCAACGAGGACCTGGAGTTCGTCCCGGTTGAGATCATTCCCCCGATCGGGAAAAGACACGAAAGTTGTGGAGACGAAGGAGGGCAAAAAGCCATACCTGCCCGGCCAACCACGCATATGCTTAGACGCCGGGCGTAATGCTGACGGCAACAAGGAGCTCCTCGCATACCTGGTCGAATCCCACCACACCGATAAGCTCGACAAGATCCTCCCTTTGATGCGTTATATCTTTGTGCAGGCGCCGTTGTACGAACATATCATGCCCTGCACCATTAGGCCTCACATGCTGGCAAGGTCAAGGTGACCGAGAATCCTGGCCTACACTTGGTCTGGTATTACGATTTCATCTTCATCAGATCTTCATCAAACCCATACCCGCCTACTTCTACTTGAAAGCTTTCTGGGAGTACTTCGAGAACGCCGACAAGGCGTCGTACGCGCTTGTCTCAAATTCAATCGCAGCTATTACATACTCATCAAGTGCGAAATCGACTTCAAACAGGCTTTGCGAACTGCGCCTGATCCAAAAGAACTTCGTCCGTGTCGGCGACCAGCATGCCAGCCACCACTATCGCTACGGCGAGCTCCGCCCGACGCGTATAAACCGCACCGCCGTGTTCCTTCAAGTTCAGCCTGGCCTAGTTTCACATTTCTCCCAAGTGGGCCTCCTTTCCTGGAGCACACCCTGACCTGACGCCCCTCATCACCTATTCGCCGTGTCTCGTCGTTCTCAATTCGATGCAGGTTGGCCTCACTGCCATCCCATGCTCAGACCCTGCCGGAAGGCCTATGGGCCAAATTCGTCGATGCGTCCATTTGGTTCTCCCTCGTTGTCATGCCAGCGTCGTCGCTGCGCCGCCGTACTCAGCATGCGCGTAATGGGCCTGAAGGATCTATTCCGTGGGAACTGCGTCCGGCAGAAGGAGAGCGAAGTTGCGAATGCAGGCGCGCGGACTCACGGCATGGTCTGGTAGTGTCTTACTAGTAGATGGCTGTTGTCTCTGTTCTCCCTGAAACAGGGTGTCTGCTATCTCGGTACTTCTCTCCTGGTTATCGATTGCCTCCTCATGCCACTCTGCCGGCGCTTGCTCCCTTCCTTTGGTCACTCAGCTCGGCCCGCTTGACGCCAAACCGATCACCGATCGTAACCCAAGCTCCAACGGCGAGCAGGAACCTAAATAACGTGGCGTCGGAGTCGTCACCGAACGCCTTGTCCAGCGCTACCCTCACGAAGTCATAGTCGACAAACCCGAGCCGGTCCACCGCTTGTTGCGAGCAGATTTCTCTCAACTTGTTGTGCAGCGGTCCGTTTTTGGGCCACTTGCTCGGAGCCATGTACGGCTGCTTCTTCCTCATACAGCTCCTTGGTGATGTACGGCTTCCCTGCCTCGCGGAGAATCCATTTCTCCGAGAAGATGTCCGTAACGAACCTGCCGCTGTTCCAGGGCATTCCGCCGCTGCGCTCCAAGTCCTCCCTCTCCGGCGTGTATACCACCTTCACGCTTGGCGGTAGGGCGTTGACGTACTCGGACAAGACATGGTCCAGGAAGGGCGGCCTCGCCTCGATGCTGTGGGCCATCTCGGTGCGGTCACCCAGGCAAGTGAGCAGGTTGTTGGCCAACATGGACCGGCTCCAGAGATACTGCGACGAGTGCATCGGCTGCCACTTTTTCCTGATCTTCTCCAGCGCCTCGGCCGGCATCTCGTTGGTCTGGGCCACCTTGGGATCCACGCCCGCCCATTCCTCCTGCACCCACGGCGCGTAAACGCTCAATGATGGGTAGAAAAATTGAGAGAATCCCATCACCGTGACGTTGTTGACGGCCCGGAACGCCTCCAAGTCTCCCAATCCGTTCCTCTGGGACGCGGTCCCCCGCGAGCGTACCAGCGCGCTAAAATCCCGTCTCGTCCGCTCCCGCAGCCTGTCGCGCAACTCGGCATCCTTGGCTAACTCGGACCCAGGCATGGCCAGGTCCGGCTCTCGCAGGAAGTCGGGAAGGAAGAAAGGGTAGCCGGCGAAATGCTCGTCCGAGCCCTCGCCGGTAAGCACCACTTTGAAGCCATTCTCGCGGGGGACGGTCGACAGAGCGAACTTGCCTACGCTGTTGAGGTTCATGTTGTGGTGCTCACAGTGATAGGCCGAGTCCGCAAAGTTCTCGGCCAGCGCTTCCTCGTCCATGCGCTTCTTGATGATCTGCACGCCCAACCACCTGGCTGTCCGCTCGGCGACCTCTGCTTTGATGTTAGCGCTGGCACTAGAAGGCGTGTCAAGGGACAGTACCTGACTCATCATAGCTCCCCTGATTTGGAAACTCGATGCTGAAGCAGCAGATGCGACTGGTCGCGTCCCGGTTCCCAATCTTGATGCCCTCCTCACGCACAAGGTGCGTCACGATGCCCGCCACCAGCGACGAGTCAATCCCTCCCGACAGATAAATCCCGATTGGTACATCGGCTCTCAGACGCAGACGGATCGCCTCGGTCAGCTTCTCGCGCACACCGAGCACCATCTCCTCGACCGGCCGTGTCTCCGGCTCGCGCTGCGCATCGTTGTCAGCCCCAAACTTCTACTCCACATCGCCATTCTTATGAGGCACCCACCTTATCTCTATACTCCAAATCCCAATACTGCCGCTGCACCATCCCCCCTTCAGGCGTCACCTCCATCCAACACCCCGGCAGGACCTTCTGCACGCCCTTGAAAAGCGTCTTCACGCCGACCTGCCACGTCCCCTCAACAATCGCACCTACATCCCACTCGGGCTGCCACCCCAGCGCCAGAAACGCCTTGGCCTCCGCAGCAATCAACAACCTCTTCTCACCACCATCGTCAACGACGGTCCAAAAAAGCGGCTTGATCCCGAACCGGTCCCGCGCCGCAATGATCTTGCCGCTATCCTCGTCGTATAGCACGAGCGAGAACTCGCCGCGTAGGTGGTCGAGAAACGCCGGGGCGCCGTACGCGTGGTACAGCGCCAGCACGAGCTCGGTATCGGCGTGCGAGGAGAAGGCGTAGCCGTGCTGCGTCTCGAGGCGCTTGCGGAGCGCGTCGCCGTCGTCATAGATCTCGCCGTTGATGACGGCGTGGATGCGCCCATCGGGGGAATGGTGCGGCTGGGTTCCGCTGGGGGAGAGATCGTTGATCGAGAGACGGTTATGGGCCAGGGCTGTTTGTTCGGTTCATTCATGTAAGTGCAGGAGGGGTGGAGAGGAACAAAGAGGTAGGACAGGGGAGGGGGGGCAGCGTACCGACGGAGGCGTCATTGTTGATCCAGATGCCCTTTGCGTCCGGGCCGCGGTGGGCGATCAGGTCGAGGCTTCTACTAAGTTGTATCTCCAGCGCGGCCAGGGTCTGCTGGGATGGCGGACCGCGCTTCTGGCGCCGGTCGAGCGCGATGCTCACGGTGATGCCGCACATGGTGTTTATCGCGATGGAAGGGGTTTTGTTATTTCAGACGGGCTGAGGGATCACATTGACGGCCTCATTGACTGACTGAATCTGTCGGTTATATACCGCTATTTTCATCTTACTAACCCTTTTTCTTTTGATACCGGTCGGTCCGCAAGCCTACGGCGTCGTCGCAAACCCTCGGACCCATCTACCGCCGACATCCGACAGCTCCAGGGTTGGGTTGTATCGCGTGCGGATCGGGCATGTTCGCAAATGGCGTGGTGATTTGGTCCTTGGACTGGGCCGTGCTGACATCGTCCACCGGACGTCCCGGCTGGCGCTGGTATGGTGACCACATTGTCTCCTTAGGCGGCGGGCCACAAGTGTTTTGACCATCTCACTCTCCTTCAATTCTGGCTAAAACTTGGCTTCTGCTTGGCCGGTGCCAATCAGGAGGGGTGGGACGCTCTCTGCTGCCCCGCATCTCATAAACACGAAGTGCCGAGGATCGCGACTGTCGTGGAATGCTGGCGAGGTGGTTCGTGCGCGGGTGAGGGATTTTCGGGCGCGGTGGTCGTGGATCGTGGTCGTCGTCTACTTGCAGGGTGCCCTGCGCGGCCACGCAAAGGCTCCCGCGCAGGCGAGGGTGGTATCACTTGTTAGAGTTTTTTGAGCTCTTCGTAATGGTACTAGTCAAGTCGATTTGGGTAGGGTTGCGGCTGAGATGCAAAAGAGTGATTTTTGTTTTTGTCTGTCCTGGATACCAACATAAGTGGTGAAACAGCGTGATGGTCCCGACTCCTCAGGGATTCATCATCAGAATCAAGTTCCTCGAAAGTCCCAGTCTCCAGAATCGGAATAAGCTTCGCCCTCGGAATTGAGTAAAGAAAAAGCAAAAGAAATGAAACAGAGGTGTAATTGAGTCCGGATCACGCTCCCTTCCCAATTACCCATAACGTATTTTATCACCTAGTGAAACACATCACCTAATGCAACACACCCCTGCTTATACCCCTGCCGGCCCACCCTCCAACCGCGTTCGAGGAACGCGACTCTGTCTGGTACGACCAGTAGCAACACAATGTCTTCTATTTTGGATATCCCACGTGAAGAAAGACTTGAACTTGCTCTTGAAGTTATTCGTTCAGGTCAACTCCCCAGTATCCGAGCTGCATCTGCATCTCTATATCAGGTCTCCTTCGCTACACTAAGCCGTCGTCTTCGAGGCCAGGCATCGCGAAACAATGGCCAGGCTCCCAATCGGAAATTGACACCAACCGAAGAGCAAACGCTGCTCTAGAGGATCATTTCACTAGACAAGCGCGGCCTTTCTCCAACGCTGCCGTTCGTACGAAGGATGGCCGACCTACTACTTCAGAAACGCTTACCTGACGCGTCAGTCGGGCAACTCTAGGTCTCGCGATTCATCAAGCGGCATGCATGACGAACTTAAGACCCAATGGTCTCGAAAATACGACTACCGCCGGGCTAAATGCGAGGACCCTGACCTGCTCAAGGCCTGGTTTGACCGGGTTTATGCTACGATTCAGCAGTTCGGTATCGTAGCAGAGGATATCTACAACTTCGATGAGACTGGCTTCTAGATGGCGTTATTGCTACGACAAAGGTGGTCACAAGTCAGAAGGAAAGGCCGGCCTAAGGCTATACAGCCAGGCAACCGGAACTTCGTCATAGTCATCGAGGCAATCAACGCTATAGGTTGGGCCCTACCTACGACTATCATCTTCGAAGGCAAGGTCCATAAGTTATCCTAGTACCGTACGGGAATCCCATCAGACTGGACGATTGGGCTGAGTGAAAACGGCTAGACCAATGATGATCTCGGCTACAAGTGGCTTACGGAGGTCTTCGAGAAGCATACACGGCATCGTACGACTGGCATATATCGGCTGCTTCTCCTTGACGGCCATGCAAGCCATCTTACGGCAGAGTTCGACGATTTCTGCCGTAATAACCAGATTGTCTGGCTCTGCGCACCACTATTTCTACACACCTTACGCAAGCCCTCGATTAGGATGCTTTTCGCCGCTCAAAACGATATATAGCCGGCTTGTATTGGAGAAGGCTCAGCTCGACATTCATCATATCGACAAAGTCGATTTCCTCGAGCTCTACCTTCAAGCTAGGAATCAAGCTATCAGCGAGAAAACGGCCAAAGCTGGCTTCCGGGCCGTTGGAATTATCCCTTTCGACCTCCAACAGGTACTCTCGCGGCTTAATCCTCGTACACCTAGTCCCTTGCTTCAGCCACAACCCGAAGACTTAGAAAGGCAGTTACCACTCCAGACGCCTCGCAATATCCTCGAACTCGAAGCCCAGATTCAAGCCTTCCAGAAGTATCGGATAGATTGCCCGTACAACAAGACTAGCCCGACCGACGATGCATTCCGTTGCATGGCTAAAAGCGCCCAACTAGCAATGCATAGCTACCCTCCTTGCTGAAGAAAATAGCCGCCTCAGGGCGGAAAATGCAAGACAGAAGAGAAAGCAAGGAGCCAGGCGGTCATACGTTGCCCAAGGAGGTATTTTAACTGCCGAGGAAGGGCTACATCTCGTGGAAGAGAGGGCGCTTAGGAAACGGGGGGGTGGTCCCACAACACAGCGGCTCTACGGCATCTGTAGATTGCCCGGGCAC
This sequence comes from Achaetomiella virescens, assembly GCA_031001845.1. Taxonomy (NCBI): domain Eukaryota; kingdom Fungi; phylum Ascomycota; class Sordariomycetes; order Sordariales; family Chaetomiaceae; genus Achaetomiella; species Achaetomiella virescens. The sequence continues at coordinate 91,537 of JARNGD010000123.1, forward strand.
AATCGGAAGAACTGCCCTGAAAATCAGCAATCTGATGAGGCTTCAATTCAGGATTCAATTCATGTAGCTTAATAGGTAGTCATATTTTAATTGGATTTGTTTGCGACGTTGAAAGTTGGTAGGGTCGAAATTTTGGTGGGTTCGTGTTTCATAAGGTGATATGTTTCATTAGGTGATAAAATACGTTAGAAGATAGGAGAAGGCGGGGAGCGAGTCCGAAAAAAAAAGGGAATGGTGAAGTGGTAAGATGTCATGCCATCAGACAGTTGCCAGCCTCAGCGCGCCGAGCGACCTGAGAATTCTGACAGACTCTCGTCATTAGCACCACTAGGCACTTAGAGAGGTGAGTGCCTTCACGAGGACCTGACGGGACTCCTCGCTTTTGTAGCGGCACAACGCTGGGTCATCATCGGAGCTTGGTTGTTGCGGTTATCGCAGCTTCCATGCAGTGGTTATGAAGCGTTACCGTGTCCCAAGGCCTCTGTCGAAAGAGGCTATTGCCTCAGAGGTACGGTGGTACCTTTATAGGGGCTGACCCATCCTCTGCGTAGTTGTGATGGTGCAACTTGTCTCATCATTGGCAATTTGCAGTTCCTTGGGAAATGGCTGGAACTTAGGAAAGGACCTAGTATGCAAGAAAGATCAGAAAGGACTCAATTTGAGGACCATCTGTGCAGTGCCTGTGCTCCTTGGAACGACGACAGCTATAAGGGGTTGACTGAGCATTCCTGGTTCTCTCACCACTGGAGGGTACCTCGTTGGTGAGGTAAGATGGATATGCTGACCTGCGATGGTTAGAAAAGAGACGCAGGAAAAGAACTGTACGCAGGGGAAATACTTTCCTGGCTTCTCAGAAACATGCAGCTGACATGAAGGATGACGAGACCTTCAGCAACTGCTCATCATGGAGCGCGTGCCGATCAAGAACGACGGAGACAATGCTGCCTACTCCTCGGAACGTTATCGGCTGGGCATGCTGGAGGATTGACCGGTCTCTCCACCACCTCGACTACCTCTTGGATGTCTTCATCATTGGAGCTGTAGGAAAAGAAAAATAAAAGGAAAGAGTGAACAAGGATAAAAACGCGAACGATGCCGTCAGCAGAAAAAGCAGCTGGGAATGCGCCCAAGCATGACGAGTGCAAGGGTACTAAAAATGGGCATTCAGTTTGATCATCAGTAATACCGGCTCCTCTACGAACCTGAGAGTGTAGCCCCAATCTCAATGTCAAAACCGCTTGGTCCAACAAGGATTGGTGTTGTGAGCGGTGGCAAGCTTGACCGTGACCTGCCCAGCTGTACAAGGCTCACCATCATTGGAGCAACTCCATGTCCAACACCTCTCAATCCAAACCCATGCTTGTTCAGTGGGAGGGCCTGCACAAAGGCCTCTCAGATCTGAACAGCTCCATGCCTCCATAATCTCTGTGACCTCTTTGATCTCCAACCCAGCATGACCGGTACAAGGGTATCTCGAGCCAGCAGATGGAATGATGATGTGCTTGCTCCTCAGAGATTGAGCCTCGCTATCAGAGCCACTTGGTTCGTCAGACATATGTGAGTGGTAGTAGGCTTGACCGGACCCTCCCCATCTGCACACAGCTTCTCATCATACGGGCAAGTCCATGACTCTCTGATCCAAGCCCAATTTCGACCCAAGCTTGACCTGCGGGGAGGGTGCCCACCAGGTTGGGTAGGCAAATAAAGAAGGGCATATGCTCCAAAGTCGAGGCTCACTGAGCCCAAAGCTGCACTGTCTTCTCAATGTCAGGCCACTTGGCCAAACAGAAGAAATCTGTGAGTGGCGGTAGGCTTGATCAGGTCCACCCCAGCTGCACAAGGCTTGTTCTCTTCACAAACAGCTCCAAAGGAGACATTTGAAGAGAGTTAAGAGAACGAATGGAGAATTCCTCAGAATCCTAGACTCACTGAGCCCAGGATGAAGCCCTCCCAATCAGAGCCACTTGGCCTGACAGAGACGTGTGTGAGTGGTGGCAGGCTAACCGAGGCCTCCCAAGCTTCACGAGGCTCCCATCATTGGAGCTCCTCCAAAGGAGCAAGCAAGAAGGAAAAGGCGAATAAAAGAAAGTGAGGAATGACAGAACGGCAAGGGAAAAAGAGCAGATGATGACGAGCAAAAGGCCGTTCCTCAGCCACGATCCAAGTGCTGCCGCCAACAAGCAACTCCAACTCGAGAGTGCTCTCTTGCGGACACTGGACATGCTTTTCCGTTTCTCATCACAAGAGAATAGTGTCACTAGCACTGCTCCTCAGAGATGTTGCTTGTTACCTCCTAGTGCCCACTGCTCGAATAAGGGCTGACCAGACCCAAATGAATTTTGTTGGGGGGGGGGGGGGGGTGTGTGTATGCGAGTGAACGGGTGTTGTTATCATCGGAACGGTGTGCTTGCTTGTCTGCTCGTGGTGTGTGCCGTGGACAGGGATGCGATTCTATGTGTGGTAGGTGTGGTCGGGACCTTGACCGGTTGGTCGGACTAATGGGGCGCCCTTGTCTAGTGTCGGGATCGCAGACCCGTGCGGGGATCTAGAATAAACCTTAAATCGACGAACTTCCCAACTGAGAGCGGCGTGCGACGACGTCCCGTCAGTCCTTATAAGCCCAGTGTGAGAAACTCCAACACCTTGCAACCATCGTGGATGAGAGGGGCTGTCGGTCAGGTCTTGTCAATGTCAGGTTTTGCAGACAGGGAAGAGACGAATTTATGAGGCTTTTCTGGAGGCACGAAAAATGAGTTAGCCGATGGATGCTTGATGGGAAAAAGAAACGATGAGGGAGGAAGGGCGACCTACTTGGCATTAGGTGAATGAATCATTTCGAGCTATGAGGCGCGACACTTTTGAGCAGGAGAAGAATTGTAGTCAAAGAAACAAAGCCGGACAATATTGTGTGAACAGGAGGAGGATGCCGCGAATAAGAGCGAAATCAGTCCAAGACTGTCACTAAGGCCATTGCCACGGGGGCTCAAGCAAGGTCAACATTGTTCGGTCATGAGGCTTGTGGGAGGAAAAAGAAGGATGCGGGAGAGCTTACACTGAATGGGCGCGAGGAGAAAGAAGGGTGATTGATAGCTGATTGACAGCACGATGCACGACCCTGCAGCGAGAAATGCGCGTTAGCAGAAAAACATAAAATTGAATGGATAAAGGCTTGCCAGAGGTAGAGAAGGGATGCCATCAGACGATGAATTAGTAGTGCTCACTGTCTTTGTGGCTCAAAGTGGAAGGGTTTCGTCATCATGTCTTGGGTGGATGGGAGGAGCGAATCTACTGGTCGCTGGGCTGGCAAGCAGAAGAGAAGAGTGAAGTGAACTGAACCAGGGAAGAAGTGCGATTATGGGCGGTCAGCGAGAGCCTTTGGCATCGTGGTCGCCTGTGAAGGAGGTGTAGGCAAAGAGGAGGAAGAAGGGAGAGGCAGGGAAGGGAGGGCTTTTCAGGAAAACACAGAGGATGACGTACCCACGTGGTTACTGAAATGTTTGGTTGCTGGGTAGAGGACGCGTCATGTTCGCGACCGACTGCCACTGCCTGGAACACGTTCCTCGCCGTCGCTGGTCGCAAATTATCGGTCAAACTGTGAGAAAGGATGAGCTGGCCAAAAGCTGTTGCCAATGGCTTGGGATAACGTGAAAGAAGATGAGGAAGCTGAAAGAAGAAGGAGGAGGGGAAGCATGTTGGGCGAGGAAGAAGATGTTGTAGGAAGAAGATAGAGGGGAAAAAGGTGCGAGGAAGTGGTCAATGTATAGAAGAAAGCTGTTGCCCTAGTGGCAAAGACCGAAACTGAAGAGGATTGGGGAGGAAGTAAAAGATGCCGGAGGAAGAATGGGAAGGAGCAAAAAAAATAGAGTGGGCGAGGTACAATAGCGTGGGAAAGAAGAATAGATGTGGACAGAAGAGGGCGGGAAGGCAACGGAAGTAGTGGACCGGCGGGGCAGGCTGCGGAATAAGGCTGAGGGAGGGAGAAACCCGGGAAGACCTTGCCTTTGTTTTCAGTCGCCGTGGTCAACGGGATTAAGCGGACGGAGGGATCGCAGCCACAACACCGTTGCCTGGGTCCAGACGAGGTGGAAAAAGCCAGTCGGCAGAGCAGCCCAGGCGTCAGGCGTAAGTAAACAAATGGCGGGATAGTGGTGTCGTTCTTACGACTTTGAGGAAAGCTGATGACAAGGAAAATAGTCCTGTGATTATAGTTGCAGACCGAGGAAGAAGAGCCACTTGAGATGGGGATGCGGGATGTGGGGGGAGCAAGGCAAGAAGAGAAGACGAAGGCGGTGTGTAGAAAGTAAACGAAGAGATTGCATAAGGGGAGGGTTGACGACCGGTGGCTCTGTTCTTCCAGGAAGAGACTGCCCCCGCGCCCCACGAGGCTCGTCACGGCAGCGACCTATGAAGGTACGCAAGATCAGGGTCAGCTTAGTTCTAGAAAACCGTCTGTGAGGCCCCAGGGCCAGGTCCCCTGATAGAACGCCATGAATTGATGTCGACGCTTGCTTGCGAAATTCTGCCATCCATGGCGAAGACTCAGCGAAAGTCGAGTAATCTTGGATCCATGAGTTGTCTTCCATGACCACAGAGCTACCGGAAAGCCCCGATTCTCTGGAACGCTTCTGGCCCCGGGGACTGACCGTGTTGGCAGCCGGCCCTTCCACCACACCCAGTATGGAGACGTGGGAGTACTTCCACGCGTGGCACCGTGGAACCCAATTCGAATTGAAGGCAAAGGACGATCTAACGTCCTGCGACTGAGGCATCCGAGACTGACCAAGTCATGCGACAGAGACCACTGGTGGCTTCGTGTTCCCAGGTTATGCTTCCATGCCCGCCGTCCGCGATTTCTTCCACTTTCTAGATCTACAATCGAATCCCGACCAAAGCCGCATTAGACGAGGAAATCCCAAGAATGTAGCCAAGAAGAGTGCCAATCAACGAAGCGGGAACACCAAGTGGTAGCATCGAAACTCAGTGGAAGGGAAACGGATCGCTGGATTGAGGTTCTCAGCGCTCTGCGGCAGTTTTTCCTTAGCGCACAACGCCATCGGCGGCGGCTCTGAAAACCGGGGCGCAAAACTGGACAGAAACGAACAGCGTGCGTTGCGGCTACAGCAGTCGCAGCAGCTCAAGAAATCCCTCCTTTCGGCCAAGTCCGAAGCGATAAGGCACCAAAGACACAGCCTCGTTCCTGAACACGAGGCTAATATTCTGGAGCTGACATGTGCGGATTCAAACAGAAAGTAATCACCACACGGTGGCATCCGCGGACAGACAACGAACATCAATTTAAGGAGACGTGGTCAGTAAGAGGAGGGAAAGATATCGGGACAGGAAATGAGGGAAGATCCCTTCGAACAACCATGACGCGACTGACAAGGACACAAGACACTAGGCAGCGTCTCCATTCCAAAGAAATACCAAGTGCCCACAGGGGCGAAGGGCGTCCCTCAAATTGGCTGACCGCCCGGGAGATTGGGCGTGGCCCCTGACGGACAACTCGACTGGTTCCAAAGTTTGAAGACAGTAATGATCTCAGAGACTCAGAAAAGAAACCAGGCGATGCGGGACACGCCTCCCATCCAGAACTTGGAGGATATAAACATGGATTGGACGCTTTTGAACCCTTTGACGGCGTTCACAGATCCGGTCGGGCAATTCACGTGTTTAACTTTAACACTAGTGGAAAAAGGAGACTGACGACGAAACGTTCTTACCTTAGGTATTGTTTTGCTCCCGATATACGAACCAGATCCGAGCCAGTTCAACCGACAAGCAATCTAATCTCGAATAATGACACCGGTATTTTCCGCCTACCCTCCAAACGACAAACGAGAACGCGACGACGCCATGGCAAGAAGAGGACAAGACAAGACGGAGCGCGGAGTGAAGGTCCCGGCCATATCCTCTGCAGCACAAATCATGAGGGAATTGCCGGAGAAATGCGATCCTCTGACATGCTCAGCCAAGGTTGAAGGTGTACCTGCGCTAAGGAGTGCTGAAGAACAGGTATAGAAAAGTTGGAGTCAGAGTAAGACGGGGCACAGTGATAGTCTCGTCCACAAGACAAAGCAGCAAAAAGCTTGACATATTCTAGAGGATGAGGCACTTGTTGGATTGTGATGGCAGAACAACAAGGCAAGCAGGGTGCCTGTCGTTCATCATTGTCCTCATGTTCTTCAACAACTTCCTTGTGCTATGGTCCAGCAAGTCTCCCCTCTCTCAGAAGACAAGAGCAAGCCAGGGCAACCAATCTTCACCTGTCCAACCCTAACTATTCACTGCAGCGTTAGTTAAGCCTAGCATCACTTCATATATCTAAATATACCGGCTGCCCCTATAATTCAGCTTCCCTCTCCCTCACCCCCATTGCAAATAACACCCTCCTAGCTAGCCATAAAGGCTGTACTGAATCCCCCTTACACTTGGCAGTCTGATATTGATGTCCGCCGTCAGCGGCAGCACTTCCTGGGCGAGCTGGCCGTCGATCTTAATTCACTTGACTTGTTGCCCAGCACTGGGCAAGACCAAGTCGAAGGATGTAGTGGTTTTTGGAAATGCCTGCAGGAATTCAATGGCCTCTATGACCTGACCGAGATTCTCCAGAACAGCTCAGAAGAGTTTCCCTGTGTGCTACAGCATGATCAGGATGACCTTGACGAGGCTGCGAGTCTTGCGACTTGTTTCATTTAAGAACTTAGGCCATTGGCAATGCGCTAGGCAATCGGACGAGTGGAAGAGGAAGAATATAGAATGTTAGAGTCTAGAGGTTTTAGAGTTCGACACGGAAGAGTTGGAGACACCAGGCCAAAAATCAGGTGAGATGGAGGTTGACGATAGAAGGATCTGCCTGGCTCTGGCTGAACTAATAACGTACATGATAAGCGAGTGGTGGGTACAAGCGAGTGGTGGGTTTTCCGCTACCTTACAAAAACTATCTTCAATTGCAACACAACAATACTAGGAACCAAACTATAATTACATCAGAAATAGATGAATCAGTGATTCTGCAGCCTCCTAGCAAGAGCGCGCATTATGGCCAGGCTTGCCGCACAACCTATAGCACCGAACCTTCGTACGAGCCCCCCCTGAATCCACCACCATCCGGCTGCATTTCTTGCACTACCTCACCGCCTACGACCTTCTGGTCTAGTAGATCGTTTGCATCTTTTAGTAAGTGATCCTCCAAGCTGTATACGTGTTTTCTTAGCCCTCCGGCGCTTGCTTAGTGCCTCATTGGCCTTACGGAGCGAAGAGACCTCTGCCTGAAGGAGAGCCACCTAGTGCATTACGGCCATCGTACCCTTGGCAAGCTGGTCTACAGCAGCCAACATTGAAGTTGGGGAGCTATTTTGATGGTTGGCAATGCGAGTCTGATGAGCGTGACTACGCGTCGGCTTCTCGGGGGTTGTATGGTGTCTGGAAGACCCAAGGTTGTAGAGTGCCGGCCCGTGAGTTCGGAGGTGTTGGCGTACGAAGCTTGATATCTAGCTTAGAAAGCACCCTCTCTAGGTCGTACGGCACTAGGCCAGCCCCTGCAAAGCCACCTATATTCTTCTTCGTCATAGAAGCAAAGAAGGCCTCGCGAAAGCCGTAGAGGAACTCGAGCTTGCTTACGTGTTGATATACGCGCGCATCAAGTCCTCGATCTGGCGGCCGTATGACTGCTTCAATGGCCCGAAGCAGCCAACATCGAGTGGCTGGAGCTTGTAGAGGAGTGTAGAGGCATGCAAAGCGTAATGATGTTGTTCTCCTAGTAGTAGAGCTCGAATTCGGTAGAGTGGTGGCTTTCGTGGCCATCGAGGATCAGCAACCGCTTTTTGCCCTTCGTACGAGGTGCCGTATAGAAGTCGAAGTGCTTGATCTAATCAAGGCCTACCGCATTAGTAGTCCAGCCGTTCTCGGTAGTTGTAATGCGCCAATCGGCTAGGAGGTTGCACTCGGTATACTAGTTAGCGAGGTGGTCTACGCGGCCAAGATAATGAAGGGCGGGATGGCCCAGCCGAGGGCATTGACTCCCTGGATCACTATTGCCCATTCGCGGTTGCTAGGCTAGGCTAGTTTAGCCCTACCGAAGCTATCCGAGGTCGTAACTACTATACCCGCGCGGATCATGCCCATCATAAACCTAGTCTCGTCGAAGTTGTAGATATCGTCATCCACGATGCCGTACTTGGCCTTAGTGTTTCGTACGAGTGCAAACCACTCGCTAATGACCTTTGGATCCTCGCACTTGGCCCTCTAGTAGTCGTATCGACGCACATAACGTGTACGGAGCTCTGGTCGGCGTTTGACGAAGTTATAAGCCCAGCGTTTGCCGACAGGGGGCGCATCGCGGGTGCGTAGCAGTTGGTTGGCCATATCTTCCACACTACGCAATCTTGGTGGAAAAGATCGCGCAGATAGCTCAATGATATATTGAATAATAGCCTTCTCTTCAGAATTAGTGAGCCGGCGCGAGTTGGGCGTAGTGTCGCGTCGTGCAGGTCGACCAGCGCGTCGGTTACGGAGGGTTGAAGCTGGTACGTTATAGAGCTGAGCTTCGCTACGGCTTCAAGCCTTAGTTGCTTGTCATTTCGAAGAGCTTCAAGGGCTAAGATGACTCTGGCTTCTTTTGAAGGAGGAGACATATTGCGTTGTAGAGAAAATTGATGTTGGGTGGAAAGATGGCGTGTCGCGCTACGAGACCCACCACTCGCTTGTACCCACCACTCGCTTGTACCCACCACTCGCTTGTACCCACCACTCGCTTGTACCCACCACTCGCTTATCATGTACGTTACTGTTAACAATCAGAGAAACTATCAGAGAAAACGACACGTACGTCTACTTATTGTCTTTCTCTAAAACGTGTTTGCTAGTCATTGGTAGCGATCGCGTTGTCGAAAGAGTTGGACGTATGCTGTCGTATTAGAGAAGCATCGATGAACAAGAAGAGTCTCTCGACAAAGCACTGGCAGAGCATGGGGCATTTAATATCGCCCATCAGCCATCTAGTAGCCTGTCCTAGAACGCTAGATGGTGACGCAAAACCCAGCATGGATCCTCATATCCGTGCAATCCAACTGAGGCTCGGGAACACAGTGCAAACGGCGGCGGATCATGATCTGTTCGAGTTTCCGGCGCACCACGTCCACAAGTCTGGCGACTGGGATCTGCAATATCTGAGCTTTGAACTCGGGGCCTCAAAACAGCAAGCCGTGTATAGAGCCGACGACTGGCCTAGAGGGGGCTCAAAGAGTTTGTCCTACACTGCGCATTGAAGAGATTGTTGTTCTTATGGAAGGCGAATTTAATGAAATGTGCAGAACTTCTATGTGCTCGTTTCCTTGAAACCCCGCCCAGTCTTTCCATCTTTTTAGAAATTCTCCATGTCGACACCGACCAACAATACTAGAACCCCTCCACTCTCGCTCAATAGAAGCTTGGGTGCTCACTTTCCACAACCCCTCCCACGGTAACCAACATGAACACAATGGCCAGCAACATTACCAAGACCGACTATACCGAGGCTGCCAACATGGCGAAGTGGTCTTCATGTCATGGAATCAACGGCCTCGCTCGGCTCGAGGTCCTGGCCGAAGTAGCCAGCCGGATGCCATATCTGCCTGTCTCCGACCGGTCGGACGTCCTCGGGACTGTCCCGTTGAGCACCATAACCCGGCTCGCGAAACCGTCGCCGCGGGTGACGCAGGCAACAAGATCCGCCACGATGAAGTCACCCGCCCCAACAACAACAGCGCTGACGACACCGACAGCGCAGAGAGCACGATAGAGGTCCAGCCTCTATCCAAGAAACCCAAGCTCTCACCCTCCGTCACGGCGGACCGCAACCTCGCGTCCAAGTCTTCCACCACCAGGAGCACGAAGACCAGGGCCGCTGACAACGATACCTCACCTGCTATCGCTGCGCTCGACACCACCACCTCAACCCTCCCCGTCCCCAGCCTGAGAGCCAGCAGCGATACACCCTCTACAATGCAGGCCACCCCATCTCCCTTCGCCGTCACCGCCACCGAACCAGACAACGCGCCCAACGCAAAGTGCACCGCGTGCGAAGCAGCTGGCCCGCATACCAAATGCCGGGTGGTCAAGAGCGAGATGTACAAGGGTGCTTGTCTGAGGTGCATCTTTCGCGACGAGAAAAAGAATGCAGCCTGTTTGAGGGAGCGATTAAGAAGGCGAGGGGCCTGAGGAGGATGGTGACGAACTTAAAGAGCGGCTTTGCAGAGAAGTGGTGGGTTGGGCAAGGGGAAAGAAGACGGGACAGTAGCACCTGGAAGAGAGCTGCACAGCAGCGCAATACGGGGACAGGGGAGACTGCGGAAGGCCTTTGAATTTCACTGCGTGCCCATTGAGACTTGCTTGAAATTTCTCTGCCATATGCACAGCGTGCGAGTCTACTAGCCATTGAGGCTTGGATCTGGAAACTTTGCTGGTGATTCGGGCGTTATTTCTAGGTAGGTTTTCTTCGCGGTTTAGCAGCAGGAGGCTGGCGAAGCACATTCATCAAACAGTCAATACCCGGGCGTCAACAATAGTTGCTATGTTCAGCCAGCCTATGGAACTAGACTTGTCAGTATTAGCCAGAAGCTTTCACACTAGGAGTAATTGCAGAATCGTGTGGACTGAAGTGAAGCTGTGAAACGATGTACAAGAGAGACCCCCACGTCGAAAGTGCCCGACCAACCACACTGCCCAAAAGTGTAAAGCTGCTTTTTCCCGCTCAACAACAGCTTTCCTTGTTAAGAACGTGAAATCAAGACCTCAACGTGAACACCGAGAAACCAACCTCAAAAAAAACACGCCTTCCACTCAGATCAAAACCTCGTCGTGACAGTTATAATGGAAGAACGCGCGAAAATGCCCGTCACCGCTCCCCGCGCCAACCCAACAGTCAGTTACTGGCAAGACCCGCCCGACGCCCCGCTGACCACCGGACCACACCCGACCTTCCCTCGTCCGCAGACACTGTCATCATCGGCAGCGGCATCACCGGTGCCGCCGTTGCCTGGAAGCTCCTCGAGGGCGGCTACCAGGGCAGCATCCTCATGCTAGAGGCGCGCCAGGCCTGCTCGGGCGCGACTGGCCGCAACGGTAATTAAATAATGATCCCTTTCTCCTCCATCCCTGTTTTCCCTTACTCCCTTCCCACCCTCCGCATTCACCCCCATCCTCAGCCCACTTCCTATTTATTTTTACCCCCGAGATCGTATGTTACTGGTAAATAACACTGCAAAAAAAATAGGCGGTCACACCAAGGCAGCCTCCTACCGAACCTTCCCGCACCACGCCCTGCGCCTGGGGCTCGGCCGCGCGAAGCAGATCGCCCGCCTCGAAGCAGCCAACATCGCCGCGGTGCACCGCTTCGCCGCCTCCCACCCGGCACTCGCGCGGGAGTGCGACGCGCGCATCTGCCCGACCGTCGACGTCATCTTCGACCCGGCCCAGTGGCAGCAGGCCGTGGCTGCCGTGCACGCCATGCGCGAGGCGTTTAGTTCCCCCGACCCCCACCACCCTCCTGTGGGCGGCGGCAACAACGATCGTGAGGCGGCCGCCGCGCGCGAGGAGGAGGCGGAGGAGTATGTGCTGTACTCCGCGGAGGAGGTGCGCAGCAAGTTCCACGTGCACGATGGGGTCTTCCGCGGCAGGGAGGAGGGTGCAGGGCGGGGTGGAGTATCTTGCGGGGAGCATCAACGCCTATAAGTTTGGGGTGGGGCTGTTGAGGATGTGCGTTGAGAGCGGGGTGAATCTGCAGACGTGGACGGAAGTCTCGGGGCTGAGAAGGAGGGTGGAGGATCAGGATGGCTGGGAGGTGCAGACGGCGAGGGGAGTGGTGACGGCGAAGAGGGTGGTGCTGGCTACGAACGGGTACACCGCGAGCGTTTGGCCGCCGTTTCAGGGGGTTGTGGTACCGATGAGGGGGCAGGTGACGGCGCAGAGCCGGGCAGGGAGATGCCGAGGGAGGGTGTTGCCAACGACGTATAGTTTTATCTATGAGAAGGGGTATGAGTACATGGTTCCAAGGCCGGAGGGGTCGCGGTTTGCGGGGGATATCGTGATGGGCGGCGGGCTGGTGAGGGCGCCGGATGATGGATTGTTGGAGTTTGGGACGACGATTGATACGACACTGAATGAGGAAATTTAGCGAGTATTTGAAGGAGACGACGCCTCGATATTTCGGGCCCAACTGGGGCGAGGACGATCCCGAGGGACGGGTGAGGCGTGAGTGGACTGGCATTATGGGGTTCAGTCGGATGGGTTTCCATTTGTTGGGGAGGTGCCCGGCGAAGACGAGCTGTGGGCAAGTTGCAGTTTTCAGGGGCACGGCATGGTTCTCTGCTGGGTGTGTGCGGTTGCATTGGTTGAGATGATGGAGGGAAGAGACGGCGAGGGATTGAAGGAGTGGTTCCCTGATGTCTTCAGGATAACGAAGAGAGACTGGCACAGAAGTTTCAGGGGCGGCTAGATGCCATGTCCCAGGTGAAAGAGATTGCGGAGAGCATCTGAAGCTGGGCCTAGGTTTTACCAGCGTTGGTGCGGCGGGGAAGCTGGGTGTGGCATCGATGCTCAAGCGAGCCAGAACAGGAGACGAACTGAGGTTGCACTTGTGTTGCTGGCTACTCATCCGCCCACGCGCCCTCTCCTCCACCCCCGCGCCCCAAACCATAGCTGTCGATGATCACTTCGTCCCCGGGGTCCTATAGCATCGACCGCCGAGGGGCCTGATGATGCCCTCCGACTCGACGCACCATCACGCAACCGCGGAAAGAACTCGTGAGAACCGGAGGGGAACGGCCAGGGTTCCTGCAGATATGCACGTCGCTGCGACGTCGCTGCAGTGGATGAGCTTACCTACTGGCTAGTTTTATGTTGTTGGCTGCATGTTTTCTGCTTGCCTTCCTCTTACAGACCCCTGGTCAACGGTGAGACTTGTCGATGCAACTCTCCCGCACTCCCCATCAAGACGTCCTTTAATTGCGCAAACCAACACCCCGCTCCTCAAGCTTTCGCTGATCATTCATCTTTACACTAATTGTTGCTCTAATGTCTTCCCCCAGGATCCTCATCCCGAGGTCGCGGCGACGGCGCATGCGCTGAGACCTCACCGGGCCCCCCGGCTCAGACGGCGTCGGCTGTTCCAAGCACCATCAACGCGGCGAGCCCACCGGCACAGCAGGTGAGCAACTACAAATCGGGGTGTTTTGTACTGACTGCTGACATGGCCCAGCCGGTGTTCCGTCAGGTGATGGCGGTCAGCATGACACCGACTCGAGCCTTGGCGAGGATCCGGCGCTCTCCACGGCCTCCATTACGTCGAGCATCCTCAACTACCGTACCCTCTACGGCCGAACCTTCCACAGTGAGAGGTCCGCGTCGGCCGAATATTGGTGAATCCATCAGCAGATTTGCAATATATCTTGGAAGGGTGCTGACGTTGCCTCAGGGGCCAAATTGATGACAGGCAGAGCGAGTGCATGGATATCATGTGAGGCGCTCTTCCGCTCTGCTGGAGCGATGAACTGGTGTTGAAACCATTGCGCCCTTCTAGCCACCACGCCTTGACCCTCGTCCTGGATGGTGATCTGTTCAGGGCGCCCTTGAAGATGGACAAGGTTGAGAAAGTGTTGGACGTGGGCACGGGAACAGGTGCGTAGTGTCTGTCCAAATGGGTCACGGATTGTTATTTGAGTGTTGCTAACATTCATTTAATGTTTCTGCTGCCTAGGTATTTGGGCAATGTGAGTTGGTTGACGCTACCATCCCACTGTCAATGTCTGCGGTGTACTAACTAAACGCGCTTTGAACGACAACAGGGATATGGCCGACACGTATCCCCACGTCACCGTCATTGGCACGATATCTCGCCTATCCAGCCAGGCTGGGTGCGCCCAATCTCTTCTTCGAGCACGAAGACATGACGCAAATGGAGTTTCGCCGACAACTCGTTTGACTTCGTCCACATGCGGTATTTGTTCGGGGCCGTCGCGACTGGGATGAGTTATTCAAGCAGGCGTACCGCGTCTGCAAGCCCGGTGGGTATGTGCAGAGTTTTGAGACGGATGCTCTTGTCTTTTCCGAGGACGGCTCGATTCCCGAGGGCTCGCCGCTGGATCAGTGGGGTAAGATGTTCAAGGAAGCGGGCAAGAAGACCGGGCGGTCTTTCCTTGTTATCAACGAGGATCTGCTGCGAAAGGGCCTTGAGGCAGCTGGCTTCACCAATATGGTCCAGTGGGATATGAACGTAGGAGTTTCTTATCCCTCGACTATGTTCAAAGCTCACTTCATGCGGTAGTGTCCTCTGACGGCCTGGTCGACCGACAGCAGACTACACGAGATTGGCCGCTTCAGCCACGCCGCCTCAACCAGGACGTGGAGGGTGAGTAATTAGCCGTCCCCACTGAGTTCCTTGCGTCGCGTCGCCGCTTGTGGATTGAATCGACGGCTGACGATGGATAATTCCGGCCGCAACCAGGCATGTGCCTGTACATGTTCAGCATGGTCTTGGGCTGGAGCCCAGCCGAGATACAAGTGTACCTCGCGCTTCTGCGCAACCAGCTGCGCACAAGAACGTGCACCCCGTCGCCAAGCATCGCATCATCTACGCGCAAAAGCCCTTGGACACTCCTGAGTCGTGAGGTCCGAAGGTTTGCCGCGTGGGTAGAGCTGGTGGGTAAGATGAGAATATTTGGGCAAACGGTCGCTCCGGAGTCCGCGAGTGGTTAGCTAAAATGTCAGGAAGCTCGTGTCTTGAATCCATGCCCATCAATGTGATCCGAAATGCCTGTACGAGAGTGTACGAGAGTCGGAGTCGGAGACCTAATGCGTGTTTCTGTTCCGCGCCACTCCTGCCACGAAGCAGAGGAACTTTAACCAACTAAGGGCGATGAGCGACATGCAGATGCCGAAGACGGTCAATCAAGGCCCAGGAGGTCTCGGGAGAGGTCTTGGTGCCCCGTCCTCTGCAGCTCCGCCGAGGGCGTTCCAGGCTTGGTAGATTTTCTGTTGCGGTGGCATATCTGTCGTGGGTTCGAATGGCACTGTCCTTCGACCCTTGTGTACTAGCAATAATTAACTCCCAGAGTGTACGGATTAGTGCAGCTGCTCTTGGCGTGTTCAACGAATGCTTGAGGAGCGCCCTGTTTCTTTTGGAAAGAAGACTGTTATTGGTTGGTTGGGCTGGGACTGTGGACTTTGCGTCGCCCAAACAGCAAGCGCCTGCGGGGCTGGCCAGTCTCCACCAGGACCAGGGGCTGGGACGCGGTTTCCCTGCCATCTCATTTTCGGCATCCGGCCAACGCCACCATGCAAAAGTTTTGCGCAAGCGACGGGACCAATGTTTCGGCCTTCGTTGAGACTGCTGCCCTCGTCCCTGGCCCGGCGAGGGCTGCCGGTTTTGTCCTCCGTGCGTACCCTAACGTTATTCCTCGTCCCATGGGCCCATGGCCCCATGACGAGTGTGTGCTGGCGGCGATCTCTCAATGCCCTCCGGCCTATCAGCATCCTTTCTTTCATCCCACCCGCTGACCCCGCTCGAGGGAATTCAACAGCAACTTCCATTTTCATGACCACTCTTGCGTAATATCCACAGCTTGCCGGAGGCGGACACTCGACCCGCACTGGCGGCACCACTTCCTACCCTGGAAGTGAAATGCAACCAGACTGTTGGGTCGGAGCGCTCTTCACCGCCATCTGTGGCCAATCAGGGTGCATGCCGACGGTGGCAACTCGCGACCCGCGAAGTGTGAACACTGCCTTGGGGTCACCGGTATCGAGTATGATATCATATTTCCTTTTCGACTCTTGATTTCTATTTTCTCGTTATCATGACGATTTTTTAAAAAAAAAGGGGACTCGCCGCTGGGTCGCTGCCAGGAGCACTCGAGTCCCGCGACGCAAAAGCCAACCAGGGTGCCTTGCAGTGGATTCTTAGAATGAACCGACAGGACGGCGAGCCCCACGTAAACCATCCCAGCAAGCATCCCAGCACCCGCTCAGGTTCCCCTCCCGCGCTGCAACTCCCAGTGTTAAGGTGTGAAGTGCTTGGATTGGAACACTTGAAGCCAGAGCTGTGGGCCGCAGGGGAGACGCCTCGCCAATAACCAGCGCCCGCTCCCCCCTTCCGCTTCCAATGGCGGTTTGCTGTCTCTTCCCGTGCCATGCGTTACAGATCCCCGGGACCCAGGGTTCTTTTCAGCCCTTTTCTCGCCCAAACACCCATCTCCTCCTTCGCTCCTCGTTCTTCTGGCCACGCCCCCCGCTGCATATCACGTAGTCGCCTCCGACAGCAAGCCGAGCGGCGAGATTTCTGGCCATCTGTCGGACCATCTGTTAGCCTTTAGAGCTCCTGATCCACCAGACCACCAACCCGAATGCCCCCGATGAGTTCCAATCTCCGTTCTCCAAGACCCGAGACAGACCAGGCTCCTCCGTCTCCACGACCATCTTCCTGCTCCACATACATCACCGTCGGCATGGACCAGACACCAGAAGAAGAACTCTACGCCGCTGCCGAGACTATGAGGGAAGCCATGAAGGCCGCCATGCGGAGCAAGACCGCCACTACCGCATCCCCCTCCAGGAAGAACTCCGCGGCAATACCTCCCTCCGCATCGGACTCCAGCGTTGCCCAGGGGAGCAGCAGCACCAGCCTCGCCCACACGGCCGGCACCTCACCATCTTCCTCCAGTCCGACCAGCTCCGACGATGACGGCAGCTTCACCGACGAGGAACCCGCCGTCGCCGCCACCCAGCAGTGAGGGCCACGACCCAGCAGCCGCAGGAGACGACGCGGCAGCGGCAGCGGCAGCGGCAGAAACCCTCGCCTTCGACGGAGACATGTCCCGCTACCCGGCGTCCATAACCAGCTCCGTGCGCGACCACGTGTATGAGGGCGGCCTGCGCTACCACGCCTACCGTGCGGGGCGCTATGCGTTCCCCAACGACGAGGTTGAGCAGAACCGCGACGACATGAAGCACACCATGACCTTGATGCTGTGCCAGGGTGGTATTTCTATGCGCCCGTTGAGGAGGCGTTGGAGGAGGGCGGGGAGGTTCTGGATTTGGGTGAGTTGATTTTGAACCAGTCATGCGGAGTTTAGGGTTGCCCGAGATGATATATGCGGGGGGGGGGGGGGAATGAGGAGAGGCGGGCAGGGATTGCTAGTCATCTGGGGGGGTGATGTCTCACAGGGCAGGAGGCTGACTTAATTGCGCACGGCAGGCACCGGGACCGGCATCTGGGTCATGGAACGTAAGTGGCTTGAATGTTCATTGCTTTTGTGATTTTGTTGTTTGGAGACTGCGGCTGTACAGTATGCAATTCGTTGGGCGACCACGTTGAGCGTGCGTAGCCGAGGATGTCTCACTGCTGTACTCACCCCCCGCCCAACGGTTCTCCCCAAGCTAGTGGCTGTAAAGGAGAATTTGTGCAACCCCTCGGACCTCCACACAACTGCCCGTTCCTAAGCTATCTCGGGAGCTGCTGCCCGCCCTTATACGTAAAGTTTTTTTGTTGTTATATGGAACTGGAGCTGACACCCCATAGTCGGCGACAAGTACCCCAACAGCACCTTCACCGGCATCGACCTGTCCCCCATCCAGCCCACGTTCGTCCCAGAAAACGTCCACTTCTTCGTCGACGACTTCGAAGAAGAATGGATCGACCCCGAAGACAAGTACGACTTC
Source organism: Achaetomiella virescens (assembly GCA_031001845.1). Lineage (NCBI taxonomy): Eukaryota > Fungi > Ascomycota > Sordariomycetes > Sordariales > Chaetomiaceae > Achaetomiella > Achaetomiella virescens. The sequence goes on from JARNGD010000123.1 coordinate 109,231, forward strand.
ATCCACCTGCGACACACGCTCCACTCTGTTCAAAACCCGCTCGCCCTCTTCCAACGAGCATACCGTAAGCCACCCCCCGCCCTGAGTACCCTCATTCCCCCTTTCCTCCCCACCCCCCCCCCCCCTTTTTTTTTTTAATCCCATGCTGAGGCCTGACCCATTACGCAAAGCCATCTCAAACCCGGCGGCTACTTCGAAGCCCAAGAGCTCCTCTTCTCCCCTCCTCCGACGACGGCACGCTCACGCCCTCCACTCCCTACGCGCTGCGCGACTACATCAACTACATGAGCGCCGGCATGCGCGTGCTCGGCTCGGATGCGCACGCCGTGGTGAACCTGCCGCAGGACCTCGCGTCGGCCGGGTTCGAGTGCGTCACCAAGACCACCCACAAAGCGCCGCTGGGGTTGTGGCCTCGCGACAAGCGCCTGCGCATCTGCGGACTGTTCATGCGAACGGCCATCATGGACGGGCTGCGGGGCGTGTCAAGGAAACCGCTGATGGCGCTGGGGTGGACGCCTTTGCAGATTGAGATGTTTCTGGTCGAAGTGCGGAGGGCGGTCATGGAGGCGGATGCATGCGTATTTCATGCTGCATGTGGTGTACGGGCGGAAGCCGGTCGGTTGAGGGAAATTGGGGAGAAAAGAAGGGATGTGGTTGACAGATGACTGTCTCGTCCTACCGACCTCGCATGAGACGCGGCGCTAGACTCCATGTGCCGCCCGGCATCGACGCCGGCTTCGAAAGAACACCGGAACTATGAAGGGCCGACCCAAGCTTTACCCACCCGAACTCTCGAACAGTAACAACACCTTGCGGGCAGTCAAAACTCGGCTCATTCCGCCACAGCACCGATCAGGACTCGCTCAGAACCACACGCACGTTGGATCCTAGCCACACACTCTCTCTCTCTCGGGACCTGAGGTGCCTCGAACCGCCCACAACCGGGCTCACCAAGCTTCCCCCAATCCTGTAACCCGCAACAGGACAAATCGGCCATTGGAGTAACGAACAGGAACCGCTAGATGCTCGTTCAAACATCTGCACAGAGGTCAAAACCTGACCCGATCGGCACAGCGCACACGGGAACGGTCGTCGACATATGGTTGGACACTGCTTTGGCATGCAATATATGTATGGCACTCAGAGCCACACTTCACTCCTTGGTGAGACTTTACCTACCTTATCTTATAGACGAGTGCACCGGAGGAGTAGGGTCAGAACCACCAAGCAGTCTGTGTTTTAAAACGGAGGCTCAGCTCAAACCTCGACCGAGCAACCCAAACTCGCATGATGGGTCCAGGCGAGTGTTGGTGGCCGTGAGAGGATCATTGTTGATGCGTGACAGCCGGTCTGGGCTCTGGTGTTGAAAAGGGTGCTGATTGAGCGGGAGGATGGAATTGATGCCAGTCCGCGAGGACGGCCAGGCTGTTAATGCCTCGCAGGGCATCACTTGAATATGGGGTATGGCGTGAAGGGATGTCTGGTGTACTCGCCACATGCAATGGCCATGCCACATACTGGGCACTTCGAGACAATTGTGCTGCCCCTGAATAAGGGCCAAGGAAAAAGCTGACCCTACACGCAGCTCCTTCAAGACACAGGGTCTTTAAGCCGCTGACATTGTCCGTCCAGACATCATCATCATTCTCCTGTGAACTTGTCTCAAACCACTCTTTTCCACCCGGGCTGTCCACACATTCGTAACATACAAAAACCAACGCCCTTCTTCTTCTTCTTCCTCCCCACCATCCCTCTTCTTATGCGCTCTCCTTCTTCCAATGCACCTTCACCCCCCCCAGCTGTGCTCCGAATACTCCTCCTGCACCTTCTGGCACGTCTTCAGGCCCCAATCTGTCACGCCCCCATCAAGCAGCTCTCAAACATGAAGGCGCAGCTGCCCTCGCCAACCTTGGCCGGCTTCAGGTCCCGCGTTGCGCGCGCCCTCGTAGCTGTCCGCGTCCGGGCCGTGGCCGCTCATGACGTTGTGCAAGCTGGCGCCGCCCGGCACGAACCCGCCCTTGCCGCCCTTCTTGCGTCGTACCCGCCCCGGATCAGGCCCATGAACTCGCTCATGGTGTTGCGGTGGTACCAGGGCGGGCGGAACGTGTCCTCTCCGACGAGCCAGCGCGGGGGGAAGATAACAAAGTCGGCGATGGCGGTGCCCGGGTGGTCTGAGGGTGCCGACAGCACCGTGAAGATGGACGGGTCCGGGTGATCGAACGAGATGGTGCCGATAGTGTTGAACCGGCCGAGGTCGTACTTGTAGGGGTAGTAGTTGCCGTGCCAGGCGACCACGTCAAAAGGTGTTGCCGCTGCACGGTCTGATAGAGCGCGGTTTGAACTTGCCGACGACGGTGTACTCGTTGGGGCCGTCGAAGGCGGTCGCGCCGCAGTCCTCGTCGAAGCTGGCGACGGGCGCCTGGAAGTCGCGAGCGTTGGCCAGCCCGTTGGAGCCGATGGGCCCGAGCTCGGGGAGGACAAAGTGGCCCTGGAACAGCTCGAGCGCGTAGCCCCGCGAGGGCCCCGCCGGCAGGTGCACCTGGTAGCGCACGCCACGAGGGATGACGCAGATCTCCATGGCCGCACCAGCAGCCAACCCAGCTCGGTGCGGACGTCCAGCACGCCCTCCTGCGGCACGATCAGCAGATCGCCGTCGGCCGAGTAGAAGGCCGTCTTGGTGTCCATCGACTTGCCCGCCGCGTACACGTACATGGCGAGCCCCTGCTTCAGCGTCGGGTCGCCGGCGCCCGCGATCAGGTGCAGCCCGGAGACGAAGTCGGTCTCGTTCTCATGGTCAAAAGGGTCCCAGCGCAGCTGGTTGGGGATGTAGTGGAGTTTGCGAAGGGGCTCGATGCCTCGGCCGAGGGACTCGTTTGGTGCGGGGGCATCGGTGAAGGGCGGGTGGGCGCAGGCGGGGAGGATGCGGTAGAGCCATGTCTGCTTGTTCTCGTGGCGCGGCGCGGTGAAGGCGGTGCCCGATAGCTTCTCGGCATAAAGACCCAGAGGTGGCTTCTGCGGGGAGTTGTGGCCGACAGGGAGGGCGCCCTCTACCGCTTGTGATCTGTTGGGGTGTGTGTCAGTTAGCTCTTCTCGGGGGCGTGATGGTCGGGCATGGGGTCTGCGGGAGGCGTACTCGAAGTAACAGTCGAAGCCATTCTGGTATTGGTACTTCTCCTTGAACTCGAATCCTGTTACGGGCATCTTGGCGGATTGTTTGACGTGAGACAAGGACGACGTTGTGGACTTCTTTTGTTGGTCTTCGTCGGTCGACTCGACACGGTTGACGTGGTTCATTCAGGTTGGTTGAATATGGGGTTTGGAGCAGGGCATTGTGATAATAAATCCATGCTGAGTTGCCGGTGCGGAGCGCCGCGCCTCCGCTGCGTCTCGCATCCATTCCGAATCCTCTGACGCAGCTTTGTGCCGTCATTACGGTCGGTGCAACAATCGGGAGCTGCGTCGAGCTTTCGAATTCCGCGTCGGGTAGGGAAGGCCGTGGCAGGGGGCCGAAGCTAGCCGTGCTTATGCGCCCCGCACTCCACCACTCACCTGCAGGTGCTCCCTCCAACCCACGGCGACGGGCGACACTGGTAAGAATTGGAAGCCTCTCTGCCGCGAATATTCCAGAACAGAGGACAAGAAGTAGCTTGGCATCCTGGATGATCGCAGGCTCAGAACGGTTCGACACCACAGCTCCGCACCGACTCCCGATCCGTGAGGGCGGGTTAAATGTGGAGCCCGCTGACCCCGCACGCAACCGCATCGCCAGTTCCAGCCCCGGTGTTCTCCCGGGCAGCCGTGCGCCGGAGCCCGGAGACGGTCCACTAAGGTGAGTGAGTCGGAGCTGGGCTTGGTCCGTTGTCGATGCTAGTGGCAAAAATGGACCTTCGCTCATGCCAGACATGATAGTTGGAGATGCAACACAATTTGATTTGATGCGAGGAATGCCCAGTCCTCGTCAGATCTTCCTCTCCGCTCTCCATCATGGGCTCTCGGCCTCAGATAATATGAATGACAGCCTGCTGGTGTTGCGAAACGGATCGCCCAACACTGTCCCCATCCGGTACGTCTCTATGGCATATCCCATTCTACCGGATCGACCCTGACAACCCGAAAGCAGCCAAACACCGAAACGAAGAAGGAGTTGCACGAGCGGAAGGTGCTTCACTACTCGTCGGCACCCTTGTCCTTGTTCTTCTTCTTCTTATGCTGGTCATCGACTGCCCTGCATCCTTCCGCAGGTGCACAATCAGGCGGGTCCATGACTCCTCCTTGTCCCACTCGAAGCCAGCCAGGTAGGGCAGATCGAGCTCATCATCGGCCTGCGCATCAAATGTCAAAACTGACTTCGGGCGGGAGCTGACACGCATCGCACAGACGTACCCTTTTCTTGAACTGCTTGTAGATTGCATCCAATGCGTCCTTGATGGTGACACCCTTGAGGTTCCGTGCTGTTACTTCCAGCCCGAGCGGGAAGTGAAGGTCAATCTTCTTGACGAGTGGTGTTGTAAGCGGCTTCTTCAGGATCTCCTTGTCTTCTACTGTTGTAGGCGACGTGTTGATCTTCCTGCGGGAGGGTCAGCTGGCTGCATGCGACGGCGTCTTGGCTGGACGCGAGCCGCAGTAGGGCAACTCACCACCCCGTCATTTGCGTCTCCTTCGCGATCTGCAGCTCAATTCCCTGGCTCTCTGTGCGGCGGGCGGTTAGCATCGGCCGAATGCTTCAGGTCTCCTGAACCATGAATCGCGGGGGGGGGGGGGGGGGGGGCGGGCATCACGGCTTACCCAGGTCGTTGATGTTCATGACGCCATTGGCACTCGAGCTCGCCCTACGATGCTTGGTCTCCTTGGCCTCCTTAGTGGGAGCAACATCAATGGCGGAGTCGACCTTGGTGAGTGGTTCGGACATGTTGGCCTGTTGTTGAGCTGAAGCTGATCGGATCAGGTGATCGACGAGTCTCTGCGAGGAAGACGCGAGTGAGCAGCCGTCCCAACGCCAAAGAGGCAGGAGGCAAGAGCAATTGGTGCTAGGACCGTACCTTTGGAGACTGGAGATGGCTGGACGATGGAAAGCTGCGTTGTTTGGGCGGTGTGTGATGTCGTTGGACAGAAAGAGAGATGAGGAAAGAGGAGAAGCTGAGGAGGGGAGAGGGGGCAGAGGGGGTTTTGTGTCAGGCCACGCAATGGAGAGATTCGCCCTCTGCTGCATTGTTCCTGCCTCGACTGTTTCGTCAGACCGGGCGGGGTAAGTGCCAGGACACTGGTCACGTTGAATGGCTCACGGGATCGCGTGACGAGTACATCATGATGGAACGAGAAGGCAGGAGAGCCAGCGGGTCTCAAACAAGCCAAAGGTACCGGGCCCGAGCGTCCTGCAGGCACTAAACACGCCCTGCTGCAAGGAATCTGGGGTAAATCCGGGGTAACAGGGCGCTAGACCCACCCATGTTAGCCATCGCCTGGACGTCAACACAAGCTGCAATCGGGCGTCAATTGCTGCCACGGGTGCGTTATGATAGAGAGCCCCGAGTCAAAGTTTTTCAACCGTTTTTGAAGCACGTTTTGTCGATATGCAGCCATTGGAAATCTGCGGTGGATTCTCGAGTGACAAAGGCACAACCCGAGCTGGGGAGCTGGGATGCTGCCACTCTGGGCAGTCAGTGGGGCCAGAGTGGAGTATATGTTCGATGGCAGCTCGCGTGTTGGCCCCTTGTCAAAGCAGGATACGACGGATCGTCTAACGTCAAGGTTTGGGCAGGCAGAGGGTGCAGTCTGCGTTCCCTCTCATTTGGAGCTGCCTTAGGAGAAAGAGGAATATTTATTTTTGCAATGACTGGAACCAAGATGCTCTTCCTTCGAACCACCGTTGATGTTGCTTTTGCGCCGTTGATCGTGGCTAGGTAGCCAGCTCCAAGCCAGATCAGCTGTGGTCGCGCAAGACAGGAGCGGGGGAGCTTCGAAGAAGCCGGCCTATCAATCGAGGCCATGCAGTCATGCGAGACGGAATGCCCGGAACAGCCAAATGAGTTTCCCGAAGAAGCACGAGGTCCCCGCCCTGACGTACCTAAACCCCGCCCGACTGGCATGATCCTCCCAGTCCCCAAACAAAAGCCCCTGGAAATGAGACAGCCGAAACCGCAAGCGATCGACATTTCCCTTTCGAGCATGGAAGACCAGGTAGCACAGATGAAGGCAGTACCACGATTCTAGATCGAGGATCACAGGTCTGAACATCAATGATGCAAACAGGAAGGGCAGCAATAGCTCAAGGTCAGCCTGGCAATGGCTCGCGTTTCTCAAGGCTCAAGGCAGCGCAGTACTCCTGCAATGAGCAGCATCACTTTGCCCCAAGTGTAGGTCTGCAGGAAACAATACCCGGATATGTTTGGAGAGGCGCAATGAATGCCGTTGGAACGAAACTTTGATATAGGCAGTATGCTGCATGCCATTAAAGCAGAAGGGTTCTATAGCATATCTGAAAACACCGATTTCCTTGGGGTACTTAGAAGCCCAATATCCTCCGCCCGTTCTAGGAAAGAAATTTTAACCATCAGCTCAAAAGCTGCAAAGTTGGATCTGAGAGGGCTATCTGATTTGGTAGAACGGCAAGTACAATACCGAAAACTAGCGAGAGGCAGACCAGGTTGATAGATGAGGTTTAAGATGACAGATCCACAAGACTGAAGGTTCCCAGCCGACATGTGTCTGAAGTGGACGCCTATGCAAGAGTCCGTCTCTCTGTCATGTTGATATCCTGGTTCCTTCATCTTTTTCTCAATCTGGGCAATCAAGAATAGCACGCAATTGGCGGTCAGCGAGGCAAACGCCGATATTCCAACTACTCGATGAAAGAAATTCCCGCAAACTGTGCAAGTCAAACAGCATCCGATGAGTCTTGGGCCGGGAGAAGGGCAACCCATTGATGGGACCCAAAGCAAATCTGTATTGTTTGAATTCACCTGAGAAGGTGAGGACCACCACGGAAGGAGCAGTCCTCGTCTGACGCTAAGGCTCTTCAAGTGTTCTTCCCAACGAATACATGGATTCTCGGGTCGACGACCACATACCACTGCGATACCAACTGCTTCAACTCCGAGGAGTGATGCGCGTATCCTCTCGTCAGTCCAGATTCCCTTGTCAGTCAGTGAATATCCCAAATCCAAACGGTGCCGGCTAGGGACAAGTTGAAAGATTATTTCTCCAATTCTCAAAACGTACCCGCCCACCTCATGCTGCATTCGGATATTCTGCGAGCCAACTCGGGTCTCCGTCCCAGGTCTCTACATACGGCCGGGGTGACTCCATGTTGGGGTCTTGGAAATACTGATCAAAGAGTTTCTACGTCTGAGGTCAACACACAGCTCTGCATTTTGATACTTCTCCCCGGACACTCACCCAATCTGGAGCTTCAGCACCGTCGATTACCTCGCACACGAGATCCGCGTACGGTAGGCCTGTGGCCGCGACAGGCCGTTCCATGTCGGCAGCTGGTGGAACGGCCCCGCTGCGATAGGGGGGCGGCATTTTCTCGGACACTTTCCTGATCATCAACTACAGCGCCAGCGACGCCGTGTGTGCCTCAGGCGACAGGGGACTGGTCGCCGACCAGATCTGGAGCGACTGCTGCAGCGCGTAGAGCTCCTTGTCAGCTAGGTCGTGATGAGACCCTCCAGCACCATCTCCTCCTCCTGCTGCTGGGCCTTCTGCTCCAAACTCTGCTGCTGTCGCACAGTCGCTACAGCTCAAGCACACCGAGAGATTCAAACACAGCACCATGGCCGCCAGCAAGAAATCATGCACCATCAGCGAACCCAACATCCACCGATCCTCAAACAGCCTCCCACCCGGCTGGCTCGCCCGATGCAGATTCGCCTGGCGCGTAAGGATCTCCAGCGCGGCCTCGGCGCACGCGCGACGGGAAGTCTCAAAGCGCGGGATCCCGCCGGGCGGCTGCTCGTGCCCATAGCCGACATAGCGGCGGTGCAGAATCACAAGACTCTTGAGGTGCAGCAGCTCGAGGGTGCAGCGCTCGAGGATGCGGCTGGCCGGGTCCAGGAAGCCGCAGCGGCCCACGTCACGGCGGCGCAGCGGCTCGGGCAGTCGCGCATACACGTCGCGCGCCTCGAGGTCAGCGCGATGGTGCTGTCGTAGGCGGGCGGGGCAAGGGACTGCGAGTGGGCGACGATCTTTTTGAAGGTGGACATTATCCCAGCCTTGGCAATGATGTAGAGGACGGGGATGTCGTCCGTCAGCGGCCGCGAAGGGGGCAGCGCGGCCATTTCCGGGCCGAAGTCGGAATACTCGAGGTTGCGAGGCGGTTGGGCGTCGCAGTACTCGGTAGGTATCATGCTGGGGAAGCCCATCTGGAAGGATATCAGCGCGTCGACCTGGAAGATGTTGGCCCAGACGCGGCGGCGCATCTCCCCGTCGAAGGGCGAAACGGCGGGCATGTTTCTGGGGTCGCGGTGATGCCCATGCGGAAGGCGAGGCGAATGGCGGTGCCCATCTCGAACCAGAGGTCCACGAAGGAGTCGGAGTGCATGCGGCTCAGGAGGCGGCTCTGGATATGCAGAATGAATGCTTCGAGGGCGTGCGCGTTGGCCGTGGCAAATCTGCCCAGGACCAGGCATTCGGCTGCCCTCTGCTGTAGCACTCCGGCAGCGGGTATCGACCCGTCGTCTGGCTCGTGAGCTCTAGCTAGTCGGAGTAGATTACCCGCCACGCTGAGCAGGGCAAAGAGGAGGGCTACCCAAAGGACGGGTGCTCTGGTTGGTGCTTCCCAGAACTTTTCATACTATGATGAGGACTGCATTAGGGGGCGTTCGTCCGTGGTGATCACAACGTAAAACGAACTTGGGTACCTCTTTTTGGAATTCGAAGGGGTGCACGACGACGCCTTAAATGACGCACTGAATCAGCTCTCGAGTTCAGGAAGGATATTGTCGTTGGGCGGAGTGTTGCTCACCGATAACTAAATGCCTAGAGTTGAAGTAGTGAGAAAGCAGCTTGTCACAGACGGCCTGAGGCGGTAGAGATGCGAGAATTTCATCGAGGTCTAGAGTCTGAGACAAGCCCAGCACGGAGCCGATGCCAGCTTCACACTTGGCCGCACTTCGACCCGGCATGTCTGGCAGCAGCAAACCCTCAGATGACGATAGGTGCTCACGAACTTCCCTAATATCTTCCAGGATGGCCAGCCAGTGACTGGATCGACATAGTTGACTTGGCCGTCGAAAGTTTGCCGCGGGCGAGGCGTTTCCTGGTCCAGTCCTTTCTCCCTTGTGCTCAGGCGGCTGCCATTGCGATTTGTCCCGGGCGGCAGACCTAGTTCAGCGCTGGGGTTTGCAAGGTTACGGAGTACACTCTCGCTCTCGTTTGCTTTCTTGGTTGGACGACAAGCTCCTGAGCTACAAAAGTCGAAACCAAAGCCTCCAGGTTCCTGAGACGGTCTGCCACGCTGCTCCTTTTGGAGACGCCTCCTTCGGTCCGCCTGACGTTCGCGGCATACTGGCACGACGACGCATGGTTTCGCTTGATGCAGGTATCGCAAGGCAGAGCACGGTTGCACTTCGATCTTGAAGGAAACGGTGAGTGAGAGCAATTGAGGAGACATGATTCTCATGAGTCAACAATTGCTGACTTACTTGCGGGCGCGACAGGGTTCACAGGACACGGGTGGCCTGTTCCTTTTCTCGACCATCCTTGACCATCCTTTCTGGGGCCAGAGTCCATGGGAGAAAACGAAGAGAATACCCAAGAACAAAAACGTCTCAGACTTGGGAAGTGCG